>BQNB010075635.1:0-31401 GCA_026074375.1 Tanacetum coccineum | reverse complement strand
GTTTGATTATCACTTATATCTTAAATCATGTCTTTAATTCTTTTTGTTGATTATGATTTCTATTGTTTGAGTATGCTTGGCTAATTCATTTAGTATTTATTTAGGTATGCATGAACCTTGTCATTGATTGGTTATATCTTGTTGTTTGCGATAGATTCAATGAGTATAATTGATTATAGTTTATAATTCTTGTTTCCTATTGCTTCTTGTTGATGAATGTGCGCGTTGGGCCTTAAAAAATCAGCTTTTGTCTGTATCACTGTTGACACATCTAGGGAAATGAGAGTGCGTAGAAAGGATACCATGGGTAACAATCTCCATACTACCTTACCCCTTATATGGTTGATCCCACTTAAGATATTTCAATTGCATGTAATCTCTTAGGGGCCTTGTAATAGTCTTCATACTACCTTACATGTGCGTTGCCTTAACGGGATATTACATAGACGGCGGGTTCGTGTAATCCGTTCTTGAATTAGGAAATACTTACACATTACATCTCAAGCGTGACAAAGTAATAGGTAGAATTGGATAACTAGAAAGGAGTAGTGCATCCCAAGTGAATACGCTTCATTATATAATTGTTATTTAGTTTATTAGTAGTTAATTAGCTTAAAACCAAAACCTCTTTAAAATCAGAATTGTTAGGACTTACAAGAGGAAAAAGTCAAAGTTCTGCCATGAAAAAGTCAAAGTACTGCTAAATGAAAGATTAAAGTACTGTCTGAGCAGAAGTGAAAAGTCAAAGTACTGTCTTAGTTATAGGAACTGTAAAGAGTACCACAAGCAGTACTTTCACGAAGTACTGGTAGACCTTATTATCCAAGGATGGATAATAGAAGACCTAGAATCTCAAGCTATTCACCATCATCAAGGTCTTCTACCACAAGGACTCCTTACAGACCACAAAGACCCAAGAAAATTGTGAAATCTATCTGGGTTAAGAAAGGAAGTACTGTTGGATCACAAGCAGTACTTCCACAAAATGTAAGTGTCAAAAAGAGTGCAATGATAACTTCAAAACAAACATGGAGACAAAAAGGGAATTATCTAGATTCTGTGAATAGGGATAATGGATCTTACACACTCAAGCAATTTGAGTATGTAACTCCATTAGGGGTATCCAAGTCAGTTATGACTTGGGTCCCTAAAAGAGTCTAATTCTTTAACTTGTTTGTACAGGGCAATCCAGAAGAAGATCTCAAGGATTATGCTATTATTGACAGTGGTTGCTCTGGAAGTATGACAGGAGACAAGGACAAGTTGTCTGATTTTAAAGAATTTAAAGGTGGTTATGTAGCTTTTGGAAATGATTCTAAAGGAGGAAGAATCTCAGGAAAAGGAACCATCAAGACATCATGCTTAGACTTTGAGAAAGTTAGCTATGTGGAAGAGCTTAAGTTCAATCTCTTATCTGTTTCTCAAATCTGTGATAAGAAGCACAATGTTCTCTTCACAGATAAAGAGTGTCTTATCTTATCTCCAAAGTTCAAGTTTGTTGATGAAGATCTGGTGATTCTTAGAGCTCCTAGAAAGAATGATGTGTACAGTTTGGACCTAAAGAATATTATTCCTTCTGGAGGAGTAACTTGTTTGGTTGCAAAGGCAACAAGTGATGAAGCTGTCTTATGGCACAGAAGATTGGGGCATGTCAACTTCAAGAACATTAACAAGTTGGTTCAAGGCAATCTGGTTAGAGGTTTACCTTCCAAAACATTCAAGCTGGATAATTCATGTCTGGCATGTAAAAAGGGTAAACAACACAGGGCTTCTTGCAAGAAGATTGAAGAAAGAACAATCAGAGAACCTTTAGAATTGCTCCACATGGATTTATTTGGACCTGTTTCAGTAGAGAGTGTAAACAAGAAAAAGTACTGCTTGGTGGTCACTGATGACTGCAGTAAATTCAGTTGGGTGTTTTTCTTGGCCTACAAGGATGAGACATATGATATGCTTCATGATCTGATTGTGGGTTTAGAAAACAGGCTAAGACATAAAGTGAAGACCATCAGGTGTGATCATGGAACAGAGTTCAAGAATCAACTAATGAATGAGTTTTGTGCCAAGAAAGGAATCAAGAGGGAATATAGCATTGCAAGGACTCCTCAGCAAAATGGTGTTGCAGAAAGAAAGAATAGGACTCTCATTGAAGCTGCTAGAACCATGCTAGCAGACTCACTTCTACCTATTCAATTTTGGGCTGAAGCAGTCAATACTGCTTGTTATGTGCTTAACAGAGTCTTGGTGACTAAACCTCAGATGAAGACTCCTTATGAAATTTTGATGGGTAGATCTCCTAACATCAGTTTCATGAGACCTTTTGGATGTTCTCTGACTATACTTAATACCCTAGATAAGTTGGGTAAGTTTGATGGCAAGTCAGAAGAAGGCTATCTGTTGGGATATTCTACTAGCAGCAAAGGTTTTAGAGTCTTCAACAGGGTAACAAGAAAAGTTCAGGAATGTCTTCATGTAGATTTTCTTGAGAATCAGGAGAATCAAAAAGGAAAAGGTCCTGATTGGATGTTTGATCTTGATCTTCTAACTCCTTCAATGAATTACATACCTGTAAGGAAAGAAAACTTTGCTGATTCAGAAGACAAAGTTTCAATTTTAGGTGATGTTGAAGACTTAGATGACCAGCAGTTCATTGTTCATACAGCTCAGCCTATGCATCCAGAGGAACGTACTGCTGCCAAAGAAGTTCCATTGTCCTCTGAAGAACAAGCTTTACATGATGAGCTTATGAATTTGATGCATCAAGAATCTCTTGCCAAAGCTCATAATGATGATCAAAGGATTGCTTTTGAAGAGGAAAAGAGGAGAATATCTATTGCAAAGGGAAAAGAACATGTCAACGGTACTTTCACTCTAAGTACTGCTAATACACCTCCTCAAAGTGCTGGTAATACACCAACAGATTCTGATGATGATATTTCAAAAGATAGGGTTTTCTCCACAAATTCCTTTGATGCTGCAAATACTGACAATGAGGAAGAAGGAGTGACTGATAACAACACCATGGATCCTACCATTGATGTCCCCTCTACTCCTACACTTAGAATTCATAAGATTCATCCTCAAAGTCAGATTATTGGCAAAAGTACTGCCGGAGTTCAAACAAGAAGAAAGCTTAAAGAAAGTACTTCTGACCAACACCAAGCCTTGCTGTCTTTCATATACAAGCAAAACAGCAATGATCAGCTGGGGGACATGACTTGTTTGCTTGTTTCTTATCTCAAGAGGAACCCAAGAAAGTCTCTCAAGCTTTAGCAGATGAAAGTTGGGTTGAAGCGATGCAAGAAGAACTACTTCAATTCAAGCTACACGATGTATGGGTATTATGTGACTTACCAGATGGCAAGAGAGTGATTGGAACTAAATGGGTTTTTAGAAACAAGAGGGATGAACGCGGGTACTATTATCAAGAATAAAGCACGACTTAGTTGCACAAGGGTACAGACAAGAGGAAGGTGTTAGATTATGATGAAGTTTTGCACCCAGTTGCCAGAATTGAAGGCAAATCAGGACTCTTTTTTGGCATTTGCATCTTTCATGGGCTTTACTATCTACCAGATGGATGTCAAAAGTGAATTTTTATATGGCAACATCACAGAGGAGGTGTACGTCAAACAGCCTCCAGGTTTTGAAGATCCTGTCATCCATAACAAAATTCTACAGCGTAGCAAAGCACCTTTATGGCTTACATCAAGCCCCAAGAGCATGGTATGAAAGACTTTCCACTTTTCTTTTGAAACATGGATATAGGAGAGGGGCTATTGATAAAACTCTGTTTATTAAGAAGGATAGATGAGATTCATGTTGTATAGGTTTATCCTTGATGATATCATTTTTTGGATTTACCTAGTCTGTCTATGGTGAGGATTTGAAGATCTTATGCAAAGGAATCAAGATGAGTTCCTTGGGTGAACTCACTTTCTTTTTAGGGCTCAAAGTCAAGCAAAACTACTGCTGGTATTTTTCTATGTCAAAGGACAAATATGGGAAATGACATTCTCAACCAAATTTGACTTTAGACCATTAAAGCCAGCATCTACCAATAGAGCTCATAATCTTTAGGAAAAGTGTAAGAGGGGTGAAGAAGTTGATGTCCATTCTTTATAGGTCTATGTATTGGATGTTCAATGTATTTTTCTTTCTGCTTCAAGACCAGAAAAATAATGTTATGCTGTTTGTCTGTGTGCAAGGTTTAAGTCACTCCAAAGGTTTCTCACATACATGCTGTAAAAAGGATCTTTAGGTACCTTAAACATCAACCAAAATTGGGTTTATGGTATCCTAAGGATTCTCCTTTTCATTTAGAAGCTTTTTTCAGACAGTGACTATGCTGGGGACAATCATGATAGACGATCAACTTCAGGAGGTGTCAATATTCTTAGAAGAAGACTGTTCTCTTGGCAATGCAAGAAACAAACTATTGTGGCTATATACATCTACAGGCCAGGGAATATGTATCAACTTGCCAAAGTTGTTGTGCTCAGGTACTTTGGATGCAAAATCAACTGCTAGATTATAGATTTAATTTCATGAACACTGAAATCCATATAGACAATGAGAGTACCATATGCATTGTGAATAATCTTGTTCTTCACTCAAAGACTAAGCATATTCAGATTCGGCATCACTTTATTCGAGATTGTTATGAGTAGAGGCTCATTAATGTGGTCAAGGTACATACTGATGACAATGTAGCCGATTTACTCACCAAAGGTTTTGGAGACTTGGCAAGATTTAACTTTTTGGTGGTAACTATTGGTATGATGAACCCATAGCTACGTTTAAGGGGAGGACTACATGTAAAGTACTGGTATTCATGTAAAGTACTGTTCTGGTTATGAAGAATCTTTGGAAGCATTATGGTTATGCTTAAGGGGAGGATATGAATGATTGTTCAAAGTTTTGATGATTTGAAGAGATATTTTGATAAATTGCAGGGTTGTGATTGACAAATTTGAGTTGTAAAGCTTTTTAGGTTGAAAGTACTGCTTAGACAAAGTACTGCTCGTCTTAGAAAGTACTGCTTAGACAACTAAGTACTGTTCTAACGTTCGGTCAACGGTCAAACACGCGCATTTTATCGAGATAAAATAAAAAAAAAACATATTTCCAACGGTAAACTTTCTTTTGTTAACAGGCCGCACCCTATATAATGCTCAACTGAATTGCATTTTTCTCTCATTTCCTTTCTTTTTATTCACAAATTTTGTAAATCCAATCTCCGACGCACATCAAATTCATATCAAATGGCCAATATTCGCACCTGTAACAAGCATAATATGATTGCTTGTGTGGAGAAGACTGCGCATAATGCTGATTTTTATCAAAATCATTGATTTATCGTCACTAGTGATCAATTAACTATTCGTTGTTAGTTGATCCTGATCTAATTGGTCTGTGGCTTCAACAATTTTGGGCTACAGCTTCTCTAGGAGTAATCAATGAGGTGCCTCACATTCGCGCAATGGTAGCTGGAAAGAGGGTTTTGATTTCAGAGGAAACCATTCGGGCTGATCTATTATTCGATGATGCTGATGGTGTTGACTGTTTTCCAAAACAAGTTATTTGGGACTCGCTCAGAGACATAGGCTATGAGGGCAATTTGGCACAACTTACTTTTTCTAAACCTCTTTTTAGCCCCCAGTGGAAGTATTTAGTTCATGTCTTACTTCACTGTCTTAGTCCTAAGAGTACATCATGGGAACAATTTGGGACTAACATAGCATCAGCTCTGGTAGGATTAGCAACCAACCAAAAGTTCAATTTTTCTTTGATGATTATGAATGGAATGCTAGGACATATTGCCAATGGTACACCTTTTCTCATGTTATCACCTGATTTCATTCAGCTATTTTTGAACAACCTATTAGAGGGAGTAACCTGAACCTCAGAATTTTCTACCATACTCAGTTACTCTTCCCTCTAAGGTCTTTACTTTTATGAGAAAGCAATAGTCCTAAGTTCTCATGTCGGATTACACCTTTGACTCCACCTATGTTAGAGGTCGTAACAGCATTAGCAGCAGAGGAAGCACAAAGTGAGAGTCCTCATTTGAGGGCTGCAAGTTCTCGAGGAAGCCTCAAGGACCCATACTCAAGGTATGCTAAACACTCAAGGGTACTAATGCAAATTCAAGGTACTGCTGTACTTCACAAGGTACTGCTGACGTCCAAGGTAGTCTGAAGCTAAAGGTGCTGCTGATATTCCAAAAATCGCCAATGATTATACTCCCAACAGATGCGTCTCAATCATTGGAGGAGATGAGGGATTTTGGATCTATATGCTTTAAACAGGGAGGTTAGGAGGCTCAAGAAGCAAACCATTTCTCAAGCCAAACAGATTCACAAGCTAAAGGTCAAACTCAAGAAACTGTCAAAAAGGGTCGAACCAGTGGTCAAACATCACACTTTTTGGGTACAAAGAGAGAATCTTAAGAAAAGAAGTAGTAGCAAAGAAACAGAGAGCAAAGGAAGAAGATGTCTTCAGTCAAACTGGGGAGGAATAAAGATGAAGGTAATTTGTCTGAAGAGCATCATGATCAAGATGACCATACAGCCTTTGTTTATGAAGGTTTTGATGCTACAGAGGCTGCTGTTACTCCTGACTTTGAAAGAAAGAGTGATGAAACAGAAGCATTAGAAAGAAAGAGTGATGAAACAGAACAGGTGGCTATTGAAGAAGAAAAGGATGCTTCTGATGTAAAAAGTGGGGATACTGAAGAGTTGGATTTGGAAGAGATTCAAAGTACTGCTAGACAAAGTGTTTTGTTACTCCAAGGACTTTAAATTTTGAAGATGAAGCCGGTCCTTCAAGTCCAATTCATCAAACTCAAGAAGAAGAGCCTAAAGAACAGTTCAAAGATGATGAACTTCTTGCTGATATCCTTCTCAATAGACCAAGAGGCTTAAGCATTCCTGGTCCTATGCAATCTCAACCTCAACAACCATCTCAAGCTTCTGACCCAAAAGAAAAAGGTAAAGGGATATTGATTGAAGAGCCCAAAAAGAAGAAATTATCTCTTCAACAAATCAGAGCTTTGGAGACTACAAATGATGAGGAAGTTGCTAGAAAGGTTCAAGCAGAATGGGATGCAGAAGAAGAGAGAAAAAGGTTGGAGGATTTGAAGAAACCAACACCAAAACCAAAGACTATTTCGAAGAAATCTACATCTCTTGCACAAGAACGGAATCAAATGATGAGCTTCTTAAAGGGTCAAGGATACAAGAATGTACAAAAACTAAGGTATCCACAAATGAAGGAACTGTATGATAAAGTTCAAGAATCCATCAAAGATTCTTTCAAGGATTTTATTCCAATTGGTTCAGAAAAGGAAAAGCAGATGTTACAGGAGAGAGATGCAAAGAGACTCTTAAGGAAGAGAAAAGCTACAGTTACAGAAGAACAGCCATCAAAGAAGCTTAAATTGAGGACAGAGACAATTGATGAGCTCAGAAACTATCTTAGGATTGTAGACTTTGAGAAGAGTGCACAAGATAGAGAGTCACTGGAAGCAATCTCTATGATTACAGAATTCAAGGTCATTGACTCACCCGATGGAGAGTATCTCATGATTTATAGAGCAAATACTCATTTCAGAGCTTTCGACACTCTGTGGGAGATACTGCACATTTTGGATAGACTGGTTCTACCATCTCTATATCTGGTTGTACATGAATTCCCTATAATGCATATTCCACCAACCGGGTTTTGGATTGATTACTTTCTGGGTTGATCTTACAACTATTTGGGAGACGGTCTGCAACAAGTAATGAGACTTTCTGGTAAGAATTCAAGAAGATTGGGAAATTGTAGATGGGTGACTTATTGAATCTTCGGGAGTACATACATTAGAATTAAGAGGGTTGGTACGATGATTTTCATGCTCACACGAAAGTAGTTTCCTCTATCAAGAGAGCTAATGATCAGGATGCTAGATCATGGTATGGAAGTTGAAGATGAGTGTGACATAGCTATCACATTGATACATTTGTTTATTCTATGGACAACTATGAAGTGGTGATGTTCTTAAACAAAATGGTTTGTATTTATCAAAATTTTCTTTGGTAAATATCCTTATATTGTTTTGATAAAAAGATTTAAACTGTGAACACCTGTACATTATTCAAAGTACTGCATAGTTAAAACAAAACAGTTACTTTGTTTGGAAAAGTTGAATAGTCAAAAAAGTTGTTTTTGATGTTATTTTGAGTTTTGTGTGGCAAAACACTTTTAAAGCACAATGTTTGTTTCAAGGTTTTGATGAGTAACACCTGATGTAAGTGCTGTGCATACATGACAAAATTGGTAATACAATTCACCATGGTCTAACAACAACATAAGCTCTACGCCTGACTAGTACCAAATCAAACAGTTTTGGTAAAGACATCTCAATCTGTTGATGGTTGCAATTTTATCAATAAATTGTATAGGTGATCAATACACCATGGTATTGCAGGAAGTATTGGTACTCCAAGCAAACGGCTTTGGTAAAGAGAACTCAAATCCCAGTTGATAGCTTTAATAGTTTGCTCAAAACCTATATGGTCCTCAAACTCACCACTGTTTTTTACTGGAGTTGGATAGTCCTGAGGCAAAGGCTACAGTAATGATTATCAAATCCGTTCATGGTTGTAATGACTTACAAAAAGTCATATAGTATTCAATACACTATGATCAATGTTCTGAGTGTTGAAGTGGTTTTCAGTTCACCATGGATTATTACCTTTTCTAGGTACCAAAGAACTGACTAGCCCAAGAGTGAATGGCTACTTGGTAAAGGCTCATAAAAACCATTTATGTTGCTGAGAAGACCTGCAGCTGATTGAAGAACAATCTGTTTGATGCAAAGACAAAGAATTTTTGAAGAAGTGTTTATGTTCAAAACAAGAGGTTTCATTTCAAGATACTCAAACAGATTGTATACAAGATACTGCTTAGAGGATTATATTGAAGACTTGTATTGATGCTGAAGAAAGATGTCCAACCATCAAGAAACTTGAAGTCAAGCAAGTAGAATTCAAGTTAGGGGAGGATTGTTGGGAAATACAAGTCAGAAGGTCAAAGTACTGCTAAGTAGAAGGTCAAAGTACTGCTAAGTTGAAGATCAAAGTACTGCCTGCTTAGTATGGAAAAGTCAACGTACTGCATTTTAATTGAGGAACATTAAAGGATTATTAGTTAAACGGTTAAATAGAGATAGTGTAATGTAAACAGTTACATTAGTGATTAGTATTAATTAGTATTTGTGTCATACAAGGACTGTACACCTACTAGAGTTATCCTTATGTTTATAAAAGGATCTCTAGGAAGGCATTAGAACGACACACAGAGAACAACAACAGAAACAACAACAAAAAGCATTAGTTAGAAGTATTAGAGATAAGTATTGTATTAGGGATCTGCAAACTTAGGCAGATTCAACGTGTGATAATACAAATCGTTTGTTAAATCATTGTGTGTTCTTCTTGGTACGGTTATCTAGTTTTCGCAATAGTTAATTGTATTACATCAGTGTTTCATTATTATCGACTTGGATTTATTCAAGGAAGTAACATCCTTTACAGGCTAAAGGCTTATTATACTAAGGTATATCGATCCTACATAAAGTCTCCATGAGCTAGGGTTTAGTAAGAGCACCATTATTAATCTCCTAAGATAGATTATAATCAACAAATGCTTGCTTTATGCGGATGTGTCTAATTGTGACAGGATTAGCGTGTCTAGGTCTTAGGAAGAAGTACCGCCTAAGTCTAGGAATGATATGCCCATTCGAGATAGTCAATTCATTGACTAATTAAAAAACCTGTGTTTTTTATCAGATTATTCCATGGGTTGATACATTTTCATTACTTTAGTTCTCGACCGCTTCTCTATCGTTTGTTTGTCTTCTTGTATGTGTTTATTACTTTACTTATCATCAAAACCTTAGGTTAGATAACTAAACCTCGTGCCAGTCTCTCATGCTGAAAACCCCCCTTTTTGCATTAGTTTTAGATTTAACTTAGATAACTAAAATACTAATAGAATTAGGAATTAACGCTCTCGCACCACCCCCCCCCCCCCCCTCTAGTGTTCGGACACCTACTTACCAACGAAGCTACATCTTGACCGGGTACATTGCCCGTTAAAGTGTTGTTTTAGGTAAAGTCGGCATAAAATAAATAGTAAAACTTGATACATAAATAACACCTACACAACGACACATCAGTTAGTCTTCCTACCTACCTAATGTTGCCCATGTTTTCCCTCGTATAGATAATGCCGCCAAGGATGAGGACCCAAAGTGCTGGCCGGCCTGTTGTCGAATCACGAGGAAGGGGAATGGTGAACAAGTTGGTAGAGGTGGGAGGGGTAGAGGACCTAGGGGAGGTAATGATGAGCGTGTTGACGAATTGAATGGTTAAGGAATGACCAGGGGGTGAGAGCTAATAGGAATGTAGAGGGAGGTCAATAGGAATGTAGAAGGAGTCAATGGGGGTGTAGGAGGAGCACCCGACTTCTTGACAATCATTGCCTAACAATTGCAGAACCTCTTACCCGCTATTTTAGCTCAGGTTGGTAACCAAAGAAATGTCAGAAATCAAAATGGTAATTTGGTAATGAGAATGTTCAGGAGAACGTTAGGAGTGTGTTAGCGAATGGCAAATCCGGGTAGGTTGTTCATATAAGGGGTTCCTTAGCTTGTAACCCTAAGGGAATATGATGGTAAGGGAGGTGCTGTAGTTCTTACTCGATGGATTGAGAAAATAGAGTTCATGCAGGATATGAGTGGTTGTAGTATTGAGCAAAAAGTGAAATACACTGCTGGTTCATTTGTGGGTAAGGCTTTAACGTGGCGGAACTCTTAGATCTGCACGCTAAGCCGGGAAGTTGCTGTTAGTATGTCATGGAATGACTTTAAGTTTATGATGATAGAAGAGTGTTGTCCTAGTCATGAGATGCAAAAGTTGGAAACTAAGCTGTGGAATCATGTTATGGTCGAGGCGGGCTATGCGGCTTATACTGATAGGTGTCATGAGTTGGCTAGGTTTAGTTATATTTAGTAAACCCCAGAAAGTAGGAAGATTTAAGAGATACGTGTATGGCTTGCTCTTCAGTGCTGTTGGATGGTGGATGCTACGCGCCAAAGACTATGTAGAAGGCTGTGCAGATTTCTGGTGCACTAACTGATGAGGCTTGTTTAGGAATGGATCAATTAAGAAGGTTGAGAAAAGAGGAAATGTGGGGGAACCTAGCAAGGATAAGAATGGTAGGGATGATAAGAAGAGGGCTAGGACTGGAAATGCTTTTGCTACAACCGCAAACCCTGTAGGAAAGAGAATATGGGTGCTTGGCCCAAGTGTGCCACCTGCAACTCCTACCATGCACTCGGAGGGCCTTATCGCACATGCTTCAACTGTAACCGCCCGGGTCATTTTGCAAGGGATTGTAGAGTTTTGACTAGGAATGTGAACTCGGTAATGGTATGGTAACCCAAACCTGTCGTGGAGCATGATATGAATTGGGGTCACGTCCATCTCAAATATCGACATGTCGTAGATGGTTTAGACCCACAAGGGCCGGGAGGAAAACTGTCTTAAACTAATGTTGTTGCTATTAATAGGGGTCGGGTCGTGGAAACCAAAGGAACCAAGCTAGGGGTAAGGCATTCATGTTGGGAGCAAAGGAAGCTCGCCAGGATCTGAACATTGTGACGGGTACATTTACTTTAAACAATCATTTTGCCACTACCTTATTTGACTCTGGTGCCGACTATAGCTTTGTTTCCACTACTTTTATACCTCTGTTAGGCATAGAGCCCAGTGAATTAGGTTTCAGATATGAGATTGAGATAGCTAGCAGGCAGCTAGTAGAGATTGATAAGGTTATTAAGGGTTGCAAACTAGAAATCGAGGGTCATGTCTTTGACATCGATTTGATACCATTCGGGCATGGGAGTTTTGATGTGATTATAGGTATGGATTGGTTGTCTAATCACAAGGCTGAAATAATTTGTCATGAGAAAGTAGTGAGGATACCACTACTAGATGGCAAGGTGCTTAGAGTATTAGAAGAAAGACCAGAAGAGAAAGCGAGACTTTTGGTGAGTGCTAAGACTAAAGATAAGAAACAAGAAGAGATTGTTGTGGTTAGAGATTTTCTCGAGGTATTTTCGGATGATTTATCAGGATTGCCACCTCTCCGGGAAATTGAGTTCCGGATTGAGTTAATCCCTGGAGCTGTACCGATTGCAAAATCTCCTTATGGTTTGGCACCTTCTGAATTGGAGGAGTTGTCGAGACAGCTCCATGAACTCCTGGATAAAGGTTTCATTCGACCAAACTCATGCCCATTTGGGGAGCATCGGTGTTGTTCGTGAAAAAAAGGATGGTTATTTTAGGATGTGTATTGACTATAGAGAATTGAATAAGATGACTGTTAAGAATCGTTATCCGCTTCCTAGGATTGATGATCTATTTGACAAACTGCAAGGGTCGCAGTTTTTCTCAAAGATAGATCTTAAGTCTGGATACCATCAGCTGAGAGTGCATGAAGATGACATTCCAAAGACTGCGTTTAGAACTCGTTATGGACATTTCGAGTTCACAATAATGCCCTTTAGTCTGGATATTCATGGATTTGATGATCAGAGTTTGTAGGCCTTATCTTGATAAGTTTATGATTATGTTTATAGACGATATCTTAATCTACTCTAAGACTTAAGAGGAGCATGTAGAACACCTAAGGTTAGTCTTGGAACTGCTCAGGAAGGAGAAACTGTATGCAAAGTTTTCTAAGTGTGAAATCTGGCTAAGAGAAGTGTAGTTTCTTGGGCATTGTTATAATGGTGGATGGGATTTTCATGTTAGACCTTGTATGATTTGAAGCTGTTAAGAATTGGAAAGCCCTTAAAACTCCATTTGAGGTTCGTTCATTTTTAGGATTGACTGGATACTACCGTAGGTTTATTAAGAACTTTTCTAAAATAGCTAAGCCTCTTACTATCTTGATTAAGAAGTGTAGGACATTCGATTAGGATGAGGAACAGGAATTGGCATTTCAAACTTTAAAGGATAAGTTGTGTAATGCGCCTGTTCTAGCTCTCCCCGATGGACCAAAAGACTTTGTGGTATATTGTGATGCGTCCGGGTTAGGACTAGGCTGCGTGTTGATGCAGAGAGGTAAAGTGATAGCATATGCGTCTAGGCAGTTGAAGATTCATGAAAAGAATTATACGACCCATGATTTAGAACTAGGAGCAGTTATGTTTGCCCTTAAGATTGGAGACATTATTCTGTATGGGACAAAGAGTGTCATCTATACGGATCATAAGAGTCTTCAGCATATCTTTAGTCAGAAAGAGTTGAATATGCGACAGCGTCGCTGGATAGAGTTGTTTAGTGATTATGACTGTGAGATTCGCTACCATCCTGGTAAGGCAAATGTGGTGGCTGATGCCCTAAGTAAAAAGGAAAGAGTAAAGCATAAAAGAGTTAGAGCTATGAATATGACCCTTCAGTCGAGTTTCAAGGATAGGATACTGGCGGCTCAGAAGGAGGCTGTGGATGAGTCTGCAAGATTGCAGAAAGGGTTGGATGAGATGATAAAACAAAGAAGTGATGGGACGTTGTACTACCTGGATCGAATATGGGTTCCTTTGAAGGGTGATGTGAGGACCCTGATAATGGATGAAGCCTATAAGTCAAAGTACTCTGTACACCTAGGCGCTGATAAGATGTATTATGACCTTAGAGATAGGTATTGGTGGCCGGGTATGAAGAAGGACATAGCTATGTATGTTAGTAAGTGTTTGACTTGTTTGAAGGTTAAGGCTGAGCATCAAAGGCCATCTGGCTTACTCCAGCAACTTGAGATTCCCGAATGGAAATAAAAGGAATAGCTATGGATTTTATAACTAAGTTGCCTAGGACTAGTAGTGGGCATAACACAATCTGGGATCGACATTTCTAGGTATGTAAATGTTATCGATCCAAGAGACATGTCGAGAAGATTCTTTTTGAAATTTTTTGATTTTTTGATTTTGTAATTTTATATTTTTGTATTTGGTTTTATAGGTTTTATATTTTTGTATTTTGCTTTTCTTAAAAATATTTACAAGTCGATGTTTGAAGAATATATCAAGCAGATTCATTTGCCAGAACCTCCAGTTCTGCTAGAGTCAAACATCTCATACCAATTCATCTGACAAGATACTTAAACCTATCTTCGAGTAAGGCTTAAATAAACATGTCAGCTAATTGGTATTCAGTTCTGACAAAATACAATTCAATTATACCGTTTTCAACCTGTTCCTTGATAAAATGGTAGCGAGTATGGATGTGCTTGGTACGGGAGTGTTGCACAGGGTTGCATGAGATTGCTATGGCTGACTGAGAGTCACAATATAACGGTATTTTATTGTAGTTGAAGCCATAAATCCCTTAAGATGTGTACCTAATCACATTCCTGTCAGCAACAACTTGTAAAAAACGCCACTTACTGCTCTGCGGATGACATTGCAGTACCCAAAACGAAATTAAAAAAACTCATTATGTTAGAGTTGAACAACTCATCATTTGATAGAACTAAAACACGTGATAGTTCTTGGATTGTTTATAGCTCGAGGTTGTTTAGACCTCATCTAGGATGAATAACAATGATAATAACATGCAGCTGAATAAGAACAAATCAATGTTATCTTAACAAGGTTTTTCATCATTATCTTTGTTGATACAATGACTATTACCAGCCCCAATTCTACACGATCAACTGTAGAACGGTTACCTAATCTAACAGGATCAATGAAACATTGATCTTGGGGATAAAACACAAACAACCTAGGCGTCTACAATGAGACTTGACGCCTAGAACACACACACACTTTCCTGGTGTTTATATTTTGACACACAGAAAATAACACGTACGATCCTATTTTATACTTGTATATAATAAGATATTAGGTTTTACTAAGGATAGAAACAAATACAAAGATATTAATTAATCTTTTAATCATTAAGTTTATCTTCTGATTCTTGCAAAATCTTCATCGTTTGAAGAATTTCTCTTTTGTTCTTTTATGTCCTTAATCCTTTCATATGTTTTTTTCTTATCAACTCAAATATAATTTCCAACAATCTTCCCCTAGTTGATAATGACAAAACCAAAATAAGCACGAGCTTCTTCCCCTGAAGCTAATATATATGAAAGAATAGAACTATACCACCAAGGATCTACAAGTTGCAAATCATCTTTGTAACGCCTTCTTCCCCTTTTTGTCATAATCAAATAGGAGACTAAAGTATGCAACTTTGATTTTGACAACCACAAACCACTATCACACTTCTAATCCAGCCTTCTAACAACTCAAATTACCCTCCATGACGCGCCTTAAGATAAATGAACTTGAGCAGTAGAAACTTAAACTAGCAGTAGTAATAATGACTTACAATAGTAAAAACCTTCACCTCATGTAGCATATAAATAGTTAAACATTTTAACAATAAGCTTCCCCTGAAACCCATATGTTAACCATTTCGTGAATCTTCAATTCTGTAGGCTCTATGTAATGATTATGATGGAATGAAAACATTAAGTATAAACGAACTTGAATGCTGAGTAGAATAACCCAAATTGGTCTTATATCTGGTAATATCCACATGACTTCAAACTCATACTCTAGACCTAAAGTATAAGTAGATCGTACATCACTTGAACATAAATCACTCATCTTCTATGAGTCACATAACCAAAGTGATAGCAAATATGAGCATTGAGCACCATAAGTTAGATCACACACCTTTGCTAGATTTGTCAAGTCTCCATCACATCATTTCTAAGCACAAACAAGTTACCTCCTGCTAAAAGGTATGATAAAACACGTATCCTAGTAGTTCCACTTTATCGTCAAATAGGTGATAATTAATCATCTTCGTAACCAATTAAACAAATAAAATGAGCCATTAAATCTGTTGAGAACATGTAAACCAAAAACCAAAACCTTCTGTTTGTCCAAGAACCATCTGAACAAACTAAGTAATTCAAACCTGAGTTGTGTGTGTTGGAACCAATAAGAGATTTTAACAAATCTAAGAAACTCATCATCGATCAACAAAGAAACCAAGAATATAAACCAGTCAAACAATACAGCAAACATATCGCAAGAATTGAAACAAGATTTAAGGTTTGTGCGTTATATGTGTGACACCCCAAAACCGGATTTTAAGCATTTTATTACGGTAATGCCATAGGGTAAGTTTGACTACGACTTTTATAGGTTGAAGGCGTTATGTGATTAGTAAGTCAAATCATAAGTCAATGTGTTATGCAAATGGTTTTAGAAAATACAATATGGCCTAGATATAAAAGGAAAAGACTTAAGAGACTCAAGTTGTCAAATGGGCAAACAAATAACTAACTTATCCTAGACATTTCCATATCATTCTCAAAAGTTCCAGGAGTGTGTTTGTGGTATTGTATGTGTCGACTCAAAACAAAAGAGAATAGAGGGAAAACACAAGTGAGTCATGACCATAGATGGTTTTAAGGGTTTTAATTTAATAATTAGTCCTTAGCAACGATCGTCCAAAAAAGCGAATTCCTCCTTTGTCTTTTAAGTCCTTCATCTTTCATATGTTTTGTCTTATCAACTCAAATATAATTCCCAACATCATTGATCTTAACAAGAAAGACGCTTACATGTGGCCATATATAAGATCTTAACCAAGACCACATCAAGGGTATTTAAGTTCTTGATGTGTTTGATTTAGCGTTTGATTAAACGTCAACATAAAGTCTGTATATACATGCATAGCCTTATTCAGCAGAGTGATATCCTAATTATCCTAGGAAACAAATAGGCTAGGCCCAAACTATTAAGCAAACATAATAAGATAATAAGGAGTGGTCTAGTATGTTACGCTAATACTCTCATGCAGTTGGAACCGAAGGCCTTCGGACGTTTAAACTAGAGCGAAACTCAAAAAACAATGCAGCTAGAAGACCTTTGATAAATATATCCGCATATTAGAACTTGGACGTGACATAAAGCACACGAACTTGGACGTAACATGAAGCACACAAACCTATCCGGAAGCAACATGATCCCGGACAAGATAAATATCAATATCAATGTGTTTAGTATGCTGGTGCTGAACAAGATTGTTAGATAAATACACATCACTCACATTATCACAGTAGACAATAGTAGATGTAGATAAGGGAGCATGCAACTCAAGTTACAGATTCTGAATCCGTGTAGTCTCATCAACAACATTCGCGACACCATGATATTTTGCCTCAACACGTGATCGAGATAAAGTGACATGCCGCTTTACAGACCGTAACAATAAATTATCATAAAGAAATACACAATAACCATACGTAGATCTATGGCAACCAGCCCAATCAGCATCTACATAAGCTATAAGCTAAGCAGTAAAGGAAAAATGAAGTTGGATGCCATAATCAAGTATGCCACTTACATAGCGTAAAATGCACTTTAAAGGAGTAAAATGTGGAACACGAGGATCATGCATATAAAGATAAACTTGTTGAACAACATAATACAAATCATGTCGAGTCAATGTAAGATATTAAAGAGCCCCAACAAGACTACGATAAAGTGTAGAATCAGTAACATGATTGTGGAAACTAGAAGGGGGGGGTTGAATAGTTTACAGGTTCATTTTTGTTTTTAAAAGTTTGCTTTCAAAAATGTTTAGATCCGAGTTATATGTTTAACCAATTCACAATATGAACAAACAATAACTATCTAAACTAAAACTAGATAACAACAATAATAATGTAAAGAGATAAGGAAAGAAACAACCAAACCAAGACACCAAGATTTTATAGTGGTTCGGCTACGAAGCACCTCTTCGCCCTACTCCACTCCCCGAGTATCCGACTCAAGATTTCACTATGTCAACAAGCTCCCTTTAGGCGGAGAAAACCGTTTACACGTCGCTTATGTTATTTTCCGACACTAAGCTAAATGTCGAGTCCTAATCTTAGCTAGAACCAATCTACCACTTCACAAGATATACACACTCACAAGATCTACACTATCGGATCTACACAATATCCGAATCACACAAATACACAAGATAAATACAATGGAGGTTTGGTACTTAGAAGAAGAGAGGATAGATCACTAATCAACACTTTGTTTCTTGACGAATACAAGTGTTCTTCTCTTGCACTTGATAGAGAGAAGAGATGAGATGAAGAAGATAAGATTAGATCACTTGAAACAAGATCTAAATATGTTAGTGATCAAGAGTATTAGTGAGAAAAAGAAGTTTTAGAGAGAGAGAGAAGACTAAAAAATTTCGTGCAAAGAGGAATATTTTTCTGCTGGGAATAGAGTAGTATTTATTGACAGGAAATCCTAACGGTTATCTGTGGGCGGTCCCGGCGGTCCCAGATATATATGGAGGCCGCCAGGCCTATAAGGGAGTCGCCCATAAACTCCGCTCTTATTTTTGTTATTTTGTGGTGAAGGTTGTAACTGTTATAGAACCTTCTATTTTGGGGGGAAATTTTGAAATTCAAAATTTTAATTTTTTAATAAAACTTTTCTTTTAATTAGAAAATATTTTGTAAATGTATTTTTAATAAAATACTTCTGTAGAGTTAAAAGTGAGGATTAAGAGAAAAATATTTTCTTGATCACTAATCATGCTTAATGATTTTGTTTGTCCATACCTTAAGTGATCACTAATCTTAGAAATGGAATTTTACACTTAATAATTTGTGAACGTTTATTTTTATCGTAAACGTTTTTACATTTTGTTATTATCAAAACAATGAGAGGTCGAAAAATATAAATAACGTTTTTAGACATTATTTGTATTAACAATCTCCCCCTTTTTGATGATGACAAAATATAAACTCATTTTAAATAAAATTAAAGATGTTAAATTATTAAATGAGTTTTGTTCTATTTCTCCCCTTTTTTGTTGAATTCAAAAAGAATGATCGTTGAATTTGTTGAGAAGAGAAAGAAATTGACGATATCAAGACTCCCCCTTGATGTGAGCTCCCCCTTGTTTTGGGGACCAAGGGATTGATCTTACGAAAATTGTTTGCTACAAAACAAAGTTAGAAGTACAAGTGAAAGACAAATATCTTGAAACATAGAAAATCTAGATTAAGTCACCCATAAGGAGTTTCTTTCCATAAGTAAGAAACTCATACAAAAATAAACACAAGTAGTTAACTCATACAACATGCAAATAGAGCTAAGATAAGCAAGAAAATATAAATTCATAAATTACACTACAAGAGATTAAGTCCTAGATGATTCATAATTCATAGAGGATGACTTTTGAGCAAAAGATTTGGGTGACACATTTATGAGAGTTTTTGAAAACATTTCAAGGTGGTGGTAGAAAATGAGAGGTGATTACGGTAGTGAGAAGAAACTCAAGATGAGCAAACATGATGTTCATCTCATCTCTTAAGGTTAAGAAGAGGTTTCGGTTATGAGAACAACAAATGCAAGTTGACCCATGATAGTCATGATAGTTGTAGAAAAGAGGATCCCATGATAGGTGGTTGAGGTTGTGGTGGAGATGGTGGTGATGGTAGTTCAAGGTTTTCAAAAGGTGATAGTGAGAGAGTGATATCTAAAGAATAATGACTTTGAAGTGGTTGAGGGTTTGAAGATGGAAAGGGTTCAAGGGTTGAGGAGAAGTTGGTTCATTAGAGGAAGGTGGTGAAATTTGAAGTTTTGATTGGAAGGAGGAAGGTGTGTCATCATGACTAGTTGAGGTGTCATTGTTTGATGGAGTTTTAGATGGTGCATTTGGAGGAGTTGGAGATGAAGAAGTTGTTGTAGGAGAAGGTGTGGTGGTGACATCTTCATCACTAGAGATGTTGACAAATAGTTGTCTAGGAGGGATTATGGTTAGTTTGATTTTCTTGGAAGGGTTAGAGGAAGAAGCTTTGGTGGAGTTCATGGTAGAGTTTGGTTGAGGAAGATGAAGATGATAAGAAGAATAAGAAGAAGGCTTATTTAATTTGAAAGCAAGTGATTAAAATAGAAAAGCATGGGAGTTAAGGAAATACTTTCCAAAAGTTGTTTAGCAATATGCAGAAGTTTTAGCTGGGTCTAAGAAAGACTAGTCAACTGCACAGAAAATCAGGAGTCACAGTAAAATTTCTGTGACTTCTGATGGCGGTCCCGTAAATATGTGGCGGTCCCAGATATATTAGGGGGCCGCCCAGTATTTAAGGGGGCCATTTTCTGGAGACATGAAATTTTTCTAGTTTTTCTTGATTTTCTGTAAAGCCTGTACAGAAACATTTCCCTATTTTTGCAGTCAATTCTATTTCATCATGAATCATCTATTTCATAACAATCAAGGGTATAAGACTAAGCATCCTAAATTCAATCAAGAAAGCATATATATAGGCAAATTGACAAGTTCATAAGCATGCATGATATTTTAAACATAACCAAAATGTATCAAGGTGCATGCAAGCATGGGTTTAGGATGATAAAATCGAATGATCATCCAAGGCAAGTATTGTTGCCCTTACTTCGTACTAAGTTACTAATAAGTAGCATAAGTTTAAATACCCAAGAATAATAGATTAGAAATAATATAGATAATAATGTCATAAAGTAATTTGCCTTATGGCTCACTTCTTCTTCATGTTCCTCCATAACATTCTGAGACTTTTTCTGATTGACCTTACTCCATCATGATGCTCATCTCGAATTTGGACTTGACGGTTGATGATTTCGGTTTGACGGGTGTAAAGTGGTTCTAAGTCGGGGTCAATGTTAGGTGGGTTTTGAAAAACTTAAGGAACTTCGTTAGTTAACGAATTGACATAACGAATAGGGGAAGGAGTACTTGCACGCGAGGTCCCTTCATCATTTCCATCATCATCGTCATCGTTGAGATGAGATGAGGATGGTTGATCGAAGGTGGAGGAGGAAATAGAATGACGACCTCTTCTCGTGCCACGATCCTTTCTAGTCGTTCGCTCTAGTTGAGCGGCAAGAGGATTCATGACACGATCGTACAAGACATAAGACTCATTGTACAACTCGGGATATTCATTCATGATGAATTTAAACAAACGGGTTAATAGCATACCATAGGGTAGAATTAACCTAGCTTGCTTAGTGACCCACTCCATTCGTTTTGCCATGTAATAGGCGAGATTGAATTTCTCGGAGTGTACAACACAATAAAGCATAAAACAAAGACACGCGGGAACATGATCCTGATTACCCCCAGACGGAAGACGTTTTCTCTATACCCCTATGCATGGAAACTTTTAATATACAGTCCAAAAAGCATGCTAGGTTATTTAAGATATCCAACATGATATTTTCTGGTTATTTGCTTATAGTATAAAGCTTTAATAAGAAGTTTTTATTAACATAACAAAAGTTAGAAAATGGGATTCGTTAGCTTGAAATCAAAACGGGTCGTTTTTAGGGTTTTTAGCAAAAACCAATAGGTTGAGGATTCGAGCTTCAAACAAGAGTTCAATATATGACTTTAAGTGTATTATGAACATATTGTAACGCGAATATAAGACTTATGAACAAGATCATTAGGTTACTTGAGCTAAAATGGGTCGATAAATGGGGTTTTCGGGTTTTCGTACGCCTAGTAACGACACTTCAGGACTTCTTTTTATTTGATTTTTGGCTTCTATTATGAGCTTGTAGGGACTTCTATTGATCATTCTATGCTTCTATGGAAAGAGTTAGAATTTCCATTTGCAGGGTTATGAAGATGAGATGTGTGGATGAAATAAAAGGTATTAGCTGGTTCGGATATTTAGTGGGTGAAAAAACACTTGGATGCTTCAGATTTATTGGCTTCTGAAGGGCTTGATAAGTGTCTAAGATAGATGAGGGGACTAAGGAGGGCTAGTATGGTGAGTATTATAAGATAGAAACTAGCCATGAAGTGTTGGAAAGGTGTTTTGGAGGCCACGGCTAAAAAAAGAAAGGAGGTGACAAGGAGGTGATCAAGGTGCTTGTAAGCTACTTGGTTGCTTGCTTGGTGATGTCATAGAGGTGCTACGGTGCTTGCTTAAGGTGATTGGTTGCTAGCTTGGGTGTAAAATGGGTCAAAATGGAAAGAAAATAGTGTCGGGTTGGTTTTTCTTTTGGGTTAGGGGGTTTAGGGTTTTAAAAGGTAAATCTAGGGTTAGAATTAAGGGTTAGATTAGGTTGTTTGGATTAGTGTTAGGAATAAGTTTAGGCTTAGGATTTAAGGTTTAGGGCTTCAGTTATTTAGTTTAGGGTTTAGTTTTTAGTTGAAAGTGAAATTAGTTTTAGGTTTTTATTTTATGATTTAGGGTTTTAAAACATGGATTAGGGTTAGATTAGAGACTAGATTAGGGTTTTTTGAGTGTCTTGAATTATACTGTATCTTGTGCTTCTTAAAGTAGTATAAAGTTTAAAACATGGTTGAGAAGCTTAAATGACCTTAATTAGCGTTTTTAGGTTTTATTGGCTTGTACGATTGAGTCTTTAATGGCTTTGTTACATTGACTTGGAGGGAAAAATATGATTCAAATATTGTGCATTGTACACTTGTAAATATGTTTGAAGGCTTACACATTCATTTTTATATGTAAATTATTACATATAATTAGGGTTTTGATGTAAACGTTAACGTTTAATGCCTTGTTCTATTATGACTGTTTTGAAATAACGTTTTGAAAAGTTAGTTAAATGGATAATGTAATGGTAAAAAATGATATTAGGGTTTAGAAAATTGACATTTAGGTTGTTACATGATATTAAACATTGATATAGATGCCATTGATAGTAGGTTGCGTGAGCTAAGTTTACTTTAGAGGATGCTGTTACTTGATATGAGATAAAGCAAAAAATTTCCCTATAAGAAGGTGATATATTTATAATAGATGGATATTACATTGCATCTAATTTAATAGATGGAAAATTACATTGATGAAAATTGCGGGTTGTTATAGTCTCCCTCCCTTAAAAGAAATCTCGTCCCGAGATTTAGTTGGATGCCGGAGTGATGTTTGAAAACAGATGTGGATACTTGGCACGAATTTGATCTTCGCGTTCCCATGTAAATTTTGGTCCTCTTTTAGAGTTCCATCATACTTTGACTATAGGAATACGACTTTGTTTCAGTTGTTTAACTTCTTGATCCATGATCTCCACTGGTTCTTCCACAAAGTTGAGTTTGTCATCGAGCCAAAGCTCTTTCATTGGAATGACAAGGGATTCATCAGATAAGCATTTCTTTAGATTAGAAATGTGGAAAGTACTGTGGACATTACTAAGCTCTACAGGAAGCTCTAGTTTGTATGCCATTGGACCAATCCGTTCAAGGATTTTGAATGGTCTATATGTTACCGGGGCGGGGATTAAGCTTTCCTCGTTTTCCGAATCGGATGACACCTTTACGAGGTGATACTTTCAACATAACATGATCTCCAACTTGAAATTCTAAAGGCTTTCGCCTGACATTGGCATAACTTCCTTGCCGATCTCTTACAGCCTGCAAGCGTTGTTGAATTTGCACTATCTTTTCAGCTGTTTCATGAATTATTTCTTGTCCTGTGAGTTGGACATCTCCAATTTTGGCCCAGCAAACATGTGATCTGCACTTTCGACCATAGAGTGCTTCAAACGGTGCTGCCTTAATACAGGCATGATAACTGTTATTGTAAGATAATTCCACATGGTATAAGTTTCTTTCCATCCTTTTCCAAAGTCTATGACACAGGCTCGAAGCATGTCTTCGTGTGTTTGGATTGTTCGTTCCTTTGTCCATCGGTTTCGGGATGATATGCCGTACTCATGTCTAATTGAGTACCCAAGGCACTTTGTAGTGATTGCCAGAATCTGGATGTGAAATGACTGTCATGATCTGAGATGATGGATATTGGCACACCATGCAGGAGGACTTTTTTCTTTGAGTACAAACATTTGTTAAGGGTTTTCCATACTATCTGTCTCTCGGGTATGTATGAAATGTGCGGATTTTGTAAGACGATCGACAATGACCCAAATTGTGTCATGTCCGTTGATGTTTTGGTAGTTTGTAATGAAGTCACAGTGTTATTCTTTCACATTTCCACATAGGGAATCTCTGGTCTGTACTTAGTAACCGGATGGATATCTAAAATTCTTGGCACGTAATCTCTAGAACATGTCAAACATTTGCCAACATATTCAGCGATGATTGCCTTCATGTTAGGCCACCAATAGAGTTTCTTTAGATCTTGATACATTTTGTCAGAACCCGGGTGAATGGAATATTTTGATTTATGAGATTCATGCATGATCAAGTCCCTCAGATTACCAAAGAGTGGTAACCAGCTTCGGTTCTTGATACAACGAGTTCCATCAGGACGTACTTCAAACGCTTTGTCCATTCCTCATAAATTCTCAGCCTTGATGTTTTCTTCCTTGAGTGCTTCAGTTTGAGCTTCGAGAATTTGTGATGGTAGTTTTGGATGAACGGTCATGATTAATGATCTGATTCAGAGTGGTTTGATTCGTTCTTTTTGGCTTAAAGCATCTGCTATGACATTTGCCTTTCCATGATGATAGTGGATTTACCATCGTAATCTGGCAAGGCAATTCTAACCAACGGCGTTGCCTCATGTTTAATTCTTTCTGTGAAGAAATTATGTGAACGGCTTTTGTGATCGTGAAAAACACGTACACTTGTGTCTCAGAGATGAGTGTCTCCTAGATTTTAAGAGCGAACACAACTGACTCCTAATTCGAGATCTCTGAGTGGTTATAGTTTTTTCTTCTTTTGGCTTAAGTTGTCGGGATGCATATGCAAATGGACTTTTTCTTTTTGCATTATACTGCTCATACCTTGAAGAGTTGCATCACAGTAAAAAGAAAAGTAATGTTCTTCTGGTATGCCTAAGATTGGAGCTTCACAAAGTTTTTGTTTTAAGCAATTGGAAAGACGTCTCTTTGATTCTTTTTCCATTATATACGTCTTGTTTTTTATGGGTTAATCCAGTCAAAGGACTTTGCAATCTTTGAAAATCTTTGTTAATTCTCTAGATTAATTAGCCTGCATGTCCTAAGAATTGACGAACTTTCGTGGGTGTAGTGGGAGATGCCTAGTTCTTAACTGCTTCAATCTTGGCGGGGTCAACATGAAGTCCTTGACTATCAATTAAGTGTCTAAGAAATTGCACGGATACGAGCCATCCATAATCACATTTGGAGAAATCATATTTGGAGAACTTGGCATACAACTTCTCTTTCTTGAGTAATTCTAGGATTATTCTTAGATGATTCTGTGTGTTCTTCTTCATTATGAGAGTAGATGAGAATATCATCGATGAACACTATTACAAATTTATCCAAGTATGGTTTTTTCATTCATACGATTTCATGTGATTCATTGAATACAGCAGGTACGTTAGTTAAATCCAAAATGGCATCACTTGTAAATTCTAGTTGATAGTATCTTGTTTGAAAGAAAGTGTTTAGGAATATCTTCATCCTTCACTCTCAATGATGATAAACCTAATTTTAGGTCGATTTCTTGTGTAGACAATCGAACCTTGAAGTGGTCGAATAAAGTCATCGATTCTGGGTAATGGGTAACGATTCTTTACAGTAAGTTTATTCAACTCTCGATAATCGATACACATTCTGAAGGATATGTCTTTCTTTTTAACAAATAAGACAGGAGCTTCCCAAGGTGAAGTACTTGGTCGTATAAAACCTCAGTCTGACAATTCTGAAGTGGACTAGATAGTTCCTGCATTTGAAGGAGATAATCCAATTAGGGTTGTGCGGGCTACAGGCGTTGCTTCTGGGAATTAAATCAATTTGGAATTCTACTTGGCGAATGGGAGGGAGGCCAGGTAGATCTTCAGAAAAACTTATGGGAATTCTTTAACTACGGAAATATCTTCTAATCTCTTCTCGTCTGACTTCTTCTTCTCTGTTAGTTGGATCATGAAAACTTGAAAACCTCGGGATATGTATCATTCGGTTTTTATACAAGATATTAGATTTATTCGGGTCTTACTTCGGTCACCTCGAATGATCAAATTTTCATTTTCAATAGGAATGTGAACGACTTTCTCGTCACAGAGAATTTTGGCATGATACTTGGACAACCAGTCCATACCGATGACAAACGTCCCGAAAATTACCGGTTTAAATCGACATTGAGATCGATTTCAAAGGATTGATTTTTAAGCAGGTTAAGGTGCAACCCTGGATAACGGTGTTTGTGCTTACTAGGTTTTCGTCAGCCATTTCGATATCGTAAAAGGTATCTATTGTAATAGGCATGATATTTAGCATAGAGGAAAGAGATGTGGATATGAAGCTTTTATCGGCTTCGGAATCAAATAATACTCTAGCTAACATGTTGTTTGGAGAAACTTCCCCGTAATAAGGTTCGGTGTCTTGGATGAGCTTTCCTATCCTTAGCATGTAGGCCTTCCCTGGGGCATTGATGTTGGTCCTTTCGGCATCTGATTTATATATGCCCTTTTTCTCCACAGGCATGACAATAAAACAGTCACTGGTACGTATGATTACTTCGTGGTTGGCCTCTTGTTTTAGCTGTTATTGGTCTAATGGTCCCACATTGTTGCAAGTTTTTGACATTAACAGTAAAACGGTCTAGTGTGATGGAGATCTCACTTTTCTACATATGCGAGGTTTCTGGCATCCTTATTGTTCTCAGCAGGAGTAAGGCAGCATTGACGCATTTGACAGCTTCTTGCCTTCGGTTTTGTTATGGTTGGTGATTGTTATAGTGGTTGTTGGTGTTGGTGTTACGGTAGTTGTTATTGTTGCGGAATTGTAGTTGTTGAAAGTTCTTTCTGTCGTCCAATCTTTAGTTTGTGATCACTTGATACTTGCAACGGTGTATGGCTTTGTTACTTGATCCTTAGCCTATTGGGCTATGGTTAATGGCTTCCTTAAAGTTTGGGTTTCGAGGCTGGTAACATTCCTTCCAATACTTCTAGGTAAACCCTCCGATGAAGCTCCAGAGGTTTCTCGGTGTTCGGTACCATGTTCGGGCATAGGACTGCTAGTTCTTGGAATCTTCTAACGTAATGTTTAAGATCATTTCCCTTTACAGGTCAGATGTTATAGTTCATATTCCATCTTTTGAATTCAGTTTCTGAGGCAAACTGATTAGGTAAGAGCTCTTTTAACTCAGTCCAGATGATTTGATTGGTTTGGATCTACTCTCATGTTAGGTTGGGGTAGGCATTACACCAGGACAATGGCATCAGCAGTTAAGGGTACTAGTAACAAATGTTACTTTGTTTTTCCTCAGCACATTTGCTTTATGAGGAATACTTGATTCGGTTCGTTCAAACAAACAGATGAGGCCAATGATCCTCCTTATCCAATTGAAGTAGAAAAGGCTTGGGTCGAGCTTATGAATTTCTTTGCAGTTTCCTGTTTTTTGCTACAGGAGTTCCTGTAGGACCGGATGTTACTATTGGATTTCTAAGTACCTGCCATTTGTTGCAGCTTGTACTTCTAGAGTCGTAGTGACATTGTCAGCAACTAGTTTCTTATAATGGACTTGCAGCAGTCAGGCAGCTCCCCCAGCTTTAAAATCGTCATCTACTTGTCTCGCCTAGAGCGGTTCTTATTAGGTGCAGATTCCCCCAGCCCCCCCGCCTAGCTTCCCCCCCCTTTCCCACCCCCCCCACCTCCCAAGCCATTCACCCCCCACCACCCTCCATTTCAACATGAAAAGCTAGAGACAGCGTCGCAGTACAAGCTACAGCCAGAAAGCCTCAGCTTGAGTCTCGTCAGCATCTCAGCCACCAAAAGAGCAAGCGCTAGCCCTTAAGTCCACTAGTCCAGGCCCAGAGCCTTGTCACTAGATCAGCTTACTCAGAGCCTCAGACAGCTCAGCTCAGCCTCTCAGAGAGCAATAACAAGTTTCAAAAGTAAGCTAGACATATGCAGCTTCCGTCAGCTAGTTTGAGAGTTGAACAAAAGCTTTCAGCTTAGAGAAGGCTTGGTCATTGGACGTGATTCAATTGTTGACGTTCCTTTTGGGAGGGCATCTACTATTCAACATAGAAACACGGTATAGAATGTTATCACAAGTCTTAATATGATTAAAGTGCAAAAATAAACTTCGTCACATTAGTGATATCACAAATCATAGTAATTCATATCAAATACGTATCGATAAATTTTTAGAAGTCAGGTATGATTCATAATGATGATGCAAGAGAGATATGAAATAACAAGGTATAATAACGATCAATCTTCACCTTCCAATAACAATCCAGTATTTCAATAATTGTCATTGTATTATTTATCCATGAACAACTTGCTTTGTACTATACATAGTCAAGATTATTTACATAGTGTTTTTATTTATTCCACACATCCGGGCCTATGTTCTAATAAAGCGATAATAAGATCTAATCTAATAGTCGATGGTCCTTTCTTGGCTGATCTTGAGTTCTTTGATTGGCATTCGAAGGACTTTCCTTATCTTTTGTTGATATTCTGGATATCGTGTCGATATGTGTTCTAGATCAGTAATTCTGAAGCGAGCCAGAGAAATTTTGTGGTTATTTCCCATCTGCTTCTTCTGAAGTTTAGAAATTTGAGCACGAGCTTGTTGGAGTTCTGCTTCTAGATTGTCAAAGTCTTGTTGGATATCACCCGACCTTTTCCAAGTCCTTTGATTTTGTCTTCCATGTATTCAGTACGGTCGAGAGAAAGTTCATCTAGATGATTAAGATTTCTCACAATTTGCTCCTCGTAACGTTCCAGACTTGTCTTACGAGAGCTTTCTCCTATCTCAAAGTCTTGAGGTAAGGGCAGTAGAAAGAAGCCACATAAACTAAGTTTGTTTGGATTGGTGAACCTAGTCTATTGTTAGTTTATCAACCTAGATAAGATCACCCCACCATTATAGTTTAAGATGGGATGAATTAACCACGTTTGCTTTGGTGGTAGTAGTCCTTAAGAAGAAAGAATTCTTAAGATTAGCATTGTTGATTGAGGTTGATAGTTAGAGGTGGAGATAGGTATTTTTTAGCATAAAAGCTTGGCATAACTTTCATGTAGGGATCATCATGAAAGAGCGAAAGAGTTGGTGAAGCTATTGGAACTACGCCAAATGAGTTTGAAGAGCTAGAATATGTTTTTCCCGGTGAAGCTGGGACATAGTCCGGAGAAGCCGGAATAAAGTCGGGAAAGTTAGAGGAAAAAGCATCCTCAATACCGGAAGTAAGATGGTTGGGAGACGACATCACTCTGTTAACAACCCAGCGGTAAATAACATAAGTTATTTATATAATAGTATAATAGTTATGTATCTTTACATACTATTCCGGAAATGTAGTGGCACGGAGGACTTTCTTGGCTAGAAAAAGAAAAGTAGTTATAGTTAAGGTTTCAACCTTGTTCTCTATAACCGTGGCTCTTGATACCAATCTATAACACCCCCATTTTTACACATATAGCAGCGGAAGCTAATCTGGGGTATTATTTCATAGTACAACAGTCATAATCATAGAAAACGAATCGTAAAGAGACGTTTTTGGAAAATTTAGTTATCATTCATTTATTCATCAGAGGTTTTTACAAAAAGTGAGTCCCAAATCTACATGAAAAAAAAAAAAAAATAACATAAAGTTTGAATGATAACAGTTTAGCCATCTTCAAGTCTGTGCCACTCCGTGCCTTAAGTTGCTCTATTTACTTGTGTTTAAAATGCATAAAAAGGTCAACAACAAAAGTGAGTGAAATTTATAGGTTTATGTAATAGTAGTGTGATACAAGTTACACATAGTGGGTTATGTTGTTATCACCCATAGTTTGTTAATAATTGCATGCATGATACAATTATTCATGGAAAAAACAATATTATTCCCTAAGCTCATGACTCGAAGCCTTAGGTTAATCAAACAACAGAAACAATTGCCCCAAAGGATAATTTTTGCCAATAGCACCCGGTAAAGTTATTCAAATGTGTGCTATTGGTTACCGACAGTATAGGTACACCAACGGGGAGTTCAGTCCTAAATAGATCTATTCACAGGCTTTTCGCTTACCGACGAGTAATTAACGGTTCATGATAGTGGGGACTTAATGGCAAAAGTAGGGACTTAGGCAATAATGTATCAGGATAGCATACAGAAAAATACTTGCATTCATGGTTTATAGCATGTATCCCCCTCGCAGGTTTATGAAACATTTAAAAGATTAAATGTGAGGCTATGAACTCACCTTAAGGTAGTCACAGGAAGATATGATTGATGCAAAAAGTAATATGAATGATATAGTAACCCGGCTTCGTAACACAACCCTGGGTAATATGTTCAAGTCTTGTTTAGATTAGATTTGTTTTTGTCATAATGGAAATATCACTTTGATTGGATTTATTTTGGAAATATTGCTATCGTGTTTGGGCATCATAATTCAGAGGTAATGTAGTAATCGTTTGAGGAGCAGGACACTTTAGATCGTAATTCAGCAAATTTTAAATCGTAAATCCAGCAAACTCGTCAAAACGTATACCCAAATGAAACCCCTCACATGAAGCTCCTTTGTAACCTGATACATTATAGTTTTAAGTTTCTTCAAGAGCTATATATATTTTTATAATTAATAAAAATACACTATTTTATAAGTTTGCAAAATTGGCAATATATACCCTTGGTTTATACACTTTTACAAGTTTAGTCCTTTATATAAAAAGTATATATAATTTAAACCTTTAACTTTGATACTTGGAAAAATAGGTCCTTATAGTTATAACTTTAGGAAAATGACATTTTCAGCCTCTCTAGTTATTAATTTCAGAAAGTTACGATATATATCCCTATGCATGAAAAACGTATCGTTTTTAGTCCAAAATCCATAATAATGATATTTTTGAAATCCAAAAGAGTTTTGCAGGTTATAACTTAATATTATAAGCTAAAATAAGAAGTTTTAACGTAACAAAAGTTTGGAAAAGGATCCGTTAGCTAGAAAATCAAAACAGGTCGTTTTTAGGTTTTTTATCAAAAACACTTGGGTTTGAGGATTCAAAGCTTCAAACAAGAGTTCATACATGATCTTAAGAGTATTATGAACATTATTATGTAGAATATAAGCTTATAGAACAAGATCTTAGGCTTACTTGAGCTAAAATGGGTCGAAATGGGGTTTTATGATCCGTACACCTAGAAAATACTTCGAGACTTCATTTTTCTTGCTTCTTGGCTTCTATTATGAGCTTAGGACTTCTATTGATCTTCTATGGCTGCTATGGAAGTGTTAGAATTCCATTTAAGGGTATAAGATGAGATGTGGGGGATGATTTGAAATGGGGTGTGGAGTTCGGCTTATATAGGGCTCAAGAAGTCTTTGTGCCCAAGTTTTCTTGATGGCCAAGGTTAAGATCTAACTAA
>BQNB010075634.1:10800-31401 GCA_026074375.1 Tanacetum coccineum | reverse complement strand
TCTAGAAACATTAAGTATGAATGATAACTGGTTTTAGCCATCTTCAAGTCCATGTCACTCCATGCCATAAGTTGCTCAATTACGTGAGATAAACATGCTAAAAAGGATCAACACAATGGTTGAGTGAAATTCATAGGTTTTTGGTAAATAGTTTGAATACAAATTATAGTGTAATAATTACACGAGCATAATTATTATGGAAAACATTATTATTATGGAAAACAACATTATCATGGAGAACAACATTATTATGTAGAACAGTTGAATGCAAGTCATCAAAATGGTAATAATTGAAACGAATACAATTATCATGGAAAAATGGTAACATTATTATTGCATCTAAGCTTATGACACCAATACGTTAACAGGGAAAATCACCGTAGTGACATTGGTTGAGGAACAAATGTCCCCGTGGAAAAGGTAACTTGCCAAGGTTACCCATTAGGTCAAATATAGTGCGTTTGGCTACCCTATGAATGGGTATACAAACGGGAGTCGTCACCCCCAATAGATCTATTCACAATATTCGCGCTCACTCGTAAGCAATTAATGGTTCATGATATGGAAATAATGGCACTGGAAGCTACTTAGGCAATAATATATCTGGATAGCATACAGAAAACACTTGCATTCATGGTTTATACGGGTTTATAAAGTATTCAAAAGATTGAAATGTGAGGTTATGAACTCATTAAGTCTTTGAAAAGTAATCACATTGTTATAAGATAAACGAGTATGTAAAAGAGTTTGTAAATAAGCATGTATCCCCCTCGCGGGTTTATAAAACATGTAAATAAGTAAAGGCGAGGTTATGAACTTCACCTAGTTTGTTTGATTGATTTTTGCGTTATGTGTGATTACCGATGGTTGTATAAATGCTTCTTGATATGTTATAAAGTCTAGTATGTGGGCGTGGCTTTTTGGACCGAAAAAAGTTAAAGAAACAGTTGCTGATCTGTCTGTTTTGAAACTCTTAAAGCAATGCCTAAAAATTAAAAACTTACATTTTTATAAATGAAAAATATAACAAAATTTGATCGAAAAGGGTTCATGTACTATCATCCAGTAAATGAAAATAGCTATGTTTGCTGGTAACTTTTACTGTTTGGTAGTTGTGTTTTGGTGTCTCATATTTGGAGCTTGATATGTGGTTTTGTGTATAAGGTGAGCTAAGAACTATCGATTTCTTAATTGTTGTTCTGTAAGGTGGATTTGAAAAGAAAAATGGGTTTTTTGTGTTAGTTTAAGTTTCTTGATTAGTATAAATTATATTTGTTCAAGAATTTCAAAATTGTCAAAAATGCTACCTTTGGATTTCTAAAATAATTACAAAACTAGTCCTTTAATATATAAAGTATATAAGTAAATAAATCCTTATGACTTTAAACTGGCAAAACCACCTTAAGTGTATAACTTTCATATAATTACAAAAAGAGCCCTTGTACTTATTATTTTCCCAATATTTACAATATATACCCTTGCATGCAAAATATTTTAAAAAACAAGTCCAAAATTCATGCAAACTTATTTAAGATTCCAAAAGATATTTGCAGGTTATAGCTTATTAATATAAGCTAAAATAAGATGTTTTAACATAACGAAAGTTTAGATTAACGATTCGTTAAGCTAGAAATCAAAACGGGTTGTTTTAGGGTTTAATAATGAAAACGCTTAGGTTTTTAACTCAAATTCTTTTAAGACTTAACAAAGTGATTATAATATTGTTAGATAAGCTTATTAGGATAGATTATAACAACATTATACAAGTTTAGCTTAAAGATTACATAAAAACATGATTTTAGGGTTTATAAGGTACGGTTTGGATCAAAACCTTATAACGAGTAGGTTTTGAGCTCTATATTTTTAACAAGAGTATATTTATGATTATATGAACGAAGAAAAAGAGTAATTGAAAACAGAGACTTGGAGACTTATAGGAAACCCGGTTTGAGCTAATGGTTCAAAAATGGTTGTATGGGACCGTTTTGCATTCGTAACGCCTAGAATAACCTTCTCGGCTTCAAGACTTGGTTTCTCACTTGTATTCTATCACTCTTGGACCTCTAGGAACTTCTTGAACTAGTTCTTATGACGCCAATGAGAGATAAGAAAGAAGAATGAAGGAGTGATTTGAAATGACAAAGGGTGCGCCTATTTATAGTGTAAATCACCTTGTGGCCATGTTGAGAAGTAAGACAAGAAGAAGTGATAATGATCAATAGGGATACAAGGAGGGCTAAAGTGTGAGTCCTTGTTAAGCGTAGAATGCAAGGTGGACGGTGTGGAGTATTTGAATGCAGCTGCCATCAATGAAGCCACCAGGTGGTGATGAAGTTTGCATGGTTACCAATAATGGGTTTAAGCAGCAGAGTAGAGATGCTATGGAGCTAAGTAGTTGAGATCAAGGTGATGCTTGGGTCTGGTTGGATACAAATGGGTAAAAATAAAGAAAAAGGGTGCGTTTGGTTCATTAGGGCACGAAATTGAGGGTTATCTTATTTATATTTTCCTGTGGAAGAGGAGTGCATAAGGCGGTAAAAAAATGTAATGTAGTATCTAAGTGTTAAAAACATAATTTGAATTAATGGTTACAGGTTTAAAACGAGGGAAAAACAAAGAAAACGTGTACGGTTTAGAAAACTAGCTCAGGTTAGGTTTACTAGTTTTTAATTTCTGTAAATTTAATGAAATGAGAAGGTCAAAGTAACTGAAAAAGTATGTATTTGGCTCTTGCTTTAATAGTTTGTACAAGATTCCATAGGATAATGGAGGTAAAACGACTATTTTGAATGTCATGCATTAATGACTTATACATTATGCTTTAAAGGACTTGTACCTTATTTTAGAGGGAATTCATATTCAAATGAGATGTTATAGTACTTGTACATGTGCTTTGATTACTTGTACATTCATCTTGAATGTTTACATTACCTAAAATTAGGGTTTAGGCATAAACGTTAACGGTTTATGTTCATTTGATTATATTGTCGTGAAAACTTTATTAAATAGATAATGTACATGTTATAGAGGATAATAGATTATTGACTTGACATGTTATGATGTTTGCTTGATGTAAACATAGATAGAAATAGGCATAGGTCATTGCGCGAGCTCGTTTACTTTAAAAATGTAAACTATGATACGTAATGGAATGAAACAAAAATTTTATTACCGTGAAAAAGTAGTACTTAACATAGTAAGTAGAAATTACATTGATGAAATACTTGAAATTTACGGGTTGTTATAGTCCCCAAACCTTACAGAAATCTCGTCTCGAGATTTAGTTGAGTGATAGAGTGATATTTAGAAACAGAAGTTCTTAGCTTCTACAGTTTCTGGTCTGATGGCCTATTTTGTTACATTTCTGACACCTGACAGTGCAAAGTCCTGTGTAATGCAGTGTACACTTCCTACACAGGGGATAAGGTCCATTATATCCACGATTTCCATACGTCCTGAAGGTTTCCTGTCTTTCATTTTGTTGTTGGTGGTGATCATTGTTGCGATTGTTATTGTTGTGGTTATCTTGATAGTTGTTGTTGTTGTGATTGTTAGAGTGGTTATTGTTGTTATGATCATTGGGGTAGTTGTTGTGGTCACAATTATTAGGGTAGTTGTTGTTGTTGGTGGTGTTTCCGCTATCATCAAACTTTCGTTTGTGATCATTGGTTTCTTGCGCAGAATTGTGTTTTATTACCTGCTCCATCATCCTCTGGGTTATGGTAATGGCTTCCTTCAGAGTTTGAGGTTTTGAAGCAGTAACATTTCCTTCAATACTTCTGGGTAATCCCCCGATAAAGACTTCCATAAGCTTCTCGATGGTTTGGTACCATGTTTGGGCATGAAGACTGTTAAATCCTGAATCTTCTAATAGTAGTTTTTGAGATCATTTCCTTTCACAGCCAAGGTTGTAACATTTCGTCATCGATTTTCTGGACTATCAGTTCGAGACAAAACTTATTGTCAAGACCTTTCAATTCGGTTTCAGTGATCCTGTTTTGGCTTGTACCATCCCAAATTGGGGGGGCGTAATGAATTCCACCAGGACAAAGCGTCATCGGTTAAGAGTACAATTAGCAAATGTCACTTCTGTCTTCATCCACACTTGCTATATCAAAAATACCTATTTCAGTACGTTCAAAAAACCAGCGGATGAGCCCCCCCCCCCAACACTCCTTTCGTAACCATTAAAAAGGAAGGTTTAACAACGCAAAACCCTTGAGTAACTTTAATATGTTCCTATTGGATATTTTGCCATGGTAGTAGCTTGTGCTTCCAGAGCTGAGTAATACCATCAGCAATCATTGCCGGATGCAGCCTAAGTCATAGTGGTTTTCAGATGTTTGAATGTTCATTTGGGAGCATATACATAGACAACTAAAATAAGAATCCATAAAATGATATAGTCATATCACAAGTTAATGTATGAAAATTCTCATTATAATACAAAGACTTGTAATCATTCTTTGATATTACTTTGCAGGATATAACAGAAATTTTTTGGAATTTAAGACTTCCAGAGATAGATACGGAGATAATAGAAGAAGTGATCCCAATAGGAGCTTTGAGTTTCTATTACAAAGTTTTAGAAAATTGATGGTAAAAGATGATTATCATCCCCGAATGAGTCATCATATAATAGGATATAGGATAGACAGTCTCGACATACACAATTGGTATTATGAAACAACGAGGTATAACGGAATCATCATTTGTATAAATAACTTGTCTATATAATAAAATTTGACAAGTGTCATTAATTATTATAACCATACATATGTGGTTGGATCTAGAAAAGCTGTAAATGACACAGATCTAATCTGGTGGTTCTCCCTTGTTGTTTTTGAGTTCTTGAATCTTGTTTAGAAGACCCTTGATGACAAACTTGGATATTCTTAATGATCATTTCCAGATATGAATACTTTCACAAGCATCTAACTCATTAGGTTCCTCGGGGACTGGTTAACTTCCTAGTGGTCGCGGTATGATCCATAATGATATCTTCACAGAATTAGATAACTCATTAAAGGAATAGCCCGGTGGTGGTGTAGTTAACCTAACGGGTGATGAAGATCCTACTGATGAAGATAGAGATATTGAAATAGGTGATTCAACAGAAGTCTCAGTATCTTTTGGTGATGAAATCTTCTCAAAAGGATCAGGAAAGATGTTTCTCGGTGAGGCTGAGAAATAGTTCAAAATGTTCTTAGAGGAAAAAAGCATCCTTAATATCGGAATCAGATGGGATAATAGTAGAGTGAGGGGACAAAGGCATGACCGTAACAACCCAATAGTAAATAACATAAGTTACTTATATAATAGTATAATAGTTATGTATTTTTACATACTATTCAGGAAAAGTAGTGGCGTCTTCACTATTCAGGAAATGCAGTGGCACGGAGGACATTGATGGCAAAAGAAAAGTAGCTATAGTTAAGGTTTTAACCTTGTTCTCTATAACCATGGCTCTGATACCAATCTATAACACCCCCATTTTTACATATAGCAGCGGAAGCTAACCTGGGGTATTACTTCATTGTACAACAGTTATAATCATAGAAAACGACTCAAAAAGAGACGTTTTTGGAAAATTTAGTTATCATTCAATAATATATTAGAGATTTACAAAAGGACAGGTCCCAAAATCTTAAAACATAAAGTTTGAATGATAACAGTTTAGCCATCTTCAAGTCTGTGCCACTCCGTGCCATAAGTTGCTCAATTACCTGAGATAAACATGCTAAAAAGTCAACACAAAGGTTGAGTGAAATTCATAGGTTTTGAAATGTATTAGTTGAATACAAGTTATCATAATAGATAGTGGATTACGTTGTTATATACCTATAAGTAGACATAATTATCATGGAAAATGGTTGAATACAAGTTATCATAATAGATAGTAACAATTGCAACGAATACAATTATCATGGAAAACAATATTATTGTACCTAATCTCATGACATCAATACGTTAACAGGGAAAATTACCGTAGTGACATTGGTTGAGGAACAAATGTCTCCGTGGAAAGGTAACTTACCAAAGTTACCCATTTAGTCAAATATAGTGTGTTTGGCTATCACAAGCATATGTATACCAACGGGAGTCGTCACCCCCAATAGATCTATTCACAATATTCGTGTTTACTCGTAAGCAATTAATGGTTCATGATATGGAAATAATGACACTAGAATCTACTTAGGCAATATATATATCTGGATAGCATACAGTTGGAAAAACACTTGCATTTATAGTAAAATAATCATGTTGTTCCAAAATTCATAGTTTAAGCATGTATCCCCCTCGTGGGTTTATAAAGCATGTAAATAAGTAAAAGCGAAGCTATGAACTTTACCTTAACAAGGAAATCTGATTGATGGCAAAAGTATATCAAATGAAATGCGTCTGTATGGTAGTATGATGGGCGGGAAAGTTCATAATATCGATTGAAAGAAAGCAGCTTCCTCACGTAACCTGGGGTAATATGTCAAGTCTTAGTTTGATTGTCAAATCTTCATAATGTTTTATCATATTTGATTTATTAATTTATGGATATAGTGTATCACTATTCGGGCAATCATAATCCAGAGGCTATGCAGTATTGTTTGAGGAGTCATGGCACTTTAAATCGTAAACCCAGCAAACTCGTCAGAACAAATACCCAAATGAAACCCCTCACATGAATTTCCCTAGTAACGTGATACGATAAGATTTTAACATTTCTTCAAAAGCTAGTTGATGATAAATTACTTTTAATATGAAACGTATTTAATTTATAACGCGTCGATCGATAATTAATAACGATAAATGTGTCGAGGTTCAATAAAATCGGGTTTGATAATGTTTATCTATATATTTATAATTTATATAAAAATATATTATTTTATATTTTCAAGAATATCAAATTGGCAAAATATACCTTTGGATTTAAAATAATTACAAAACTAGTCCTTTTAATATATAAAGTATATATTAAATAATCCTTTGACTTTAAAACTTGGCAAAACCAACCCTTGGAGTTATAACTTTCATATAATTACAAAAACAGCCCTTGTACTTATTATTTTCCCAATATTTACAATATATACCCTTGCATGCAAAATATTTCACAAAACAAGTCCAAAATTCATGCAAGCTTATTTTAAGATTCCAAAAGATATTTGCAAGTTATAGCTTATTAATATAAGCTAAAATAAGATGTTTTAACGTAACAAAAGTTTAGATTAACGATTCGTTAAGCTAGAAATCAAAACGGGTCGTTTTAGGGTTTAATAATGAAAACGCTTAGGTTTTTAACTCAAAAAGACTTAATAACGTGATTATAATATTGTTAGATAAGTTTATTAGGATAGATTATAACAACATTATACAAGTTTAGCTTATAGATTACATAAAAACATGATTTTAGGGTTTATAAGGTACGGTTTGGATCAAAACCTTATAACGAGTAGGTTTTGAGCTCTATATTTTTAACAAGAGCATATTTATGATTATATGAACATAATAAGAGTATTGAAATAGAAATGGAACTTATAGAACCTGGGTTTGAGCTTAATGGTTCAAAAATGGGTCGTATGGGACCTTTTGCATTCAGATACTCCCTATAATAATAAACCTTCTCGGGGCTTCAAGACTTGGTTTCTTCACTTGTATTCTACTATTGGGACCTCTTAGGACTTCCTTGACTAGTTCTTAGACGCCAATGATAGATAGAAAGAAAGAATGAAGGTGTGAGTTGAAATGAACAAAGGGTGCGCCTATTTATATTGGTACATCCACATTGGTGGCCATGTTTGGAAGAAGTAAGACCATGAAAAGTGACAATGATTACTAGGATGAACAAGCAGGGGTATGTGATATCTTGTAAGCTAGAATCAAGGTGGAAGGTTTGAGTGTTTGAATGTCGCGCTAAAATGAAGCCACAAGGTTAGGTTATGTAGCATGCATAGGTGACCAAGTGATGGGTTTAAGCTGCTTGTAAGATGATATGGAGCTGAAGTAGGTAAGTCATGGTGATGCTTGGGTTCTTGGTTGGTTAAAAATGGGTAAAAATAAGAAAAAGGATGCGTCGGGTTTATTAGGGCATGAATTAGGGTTTCTTATTTATTTTTCATATGCAGTGGAGTGATAAGGAAGTAAATAAAATGTAATGTTGTATCTTAAGTGTTTACAACTTAATTTAATTGATGGTTTAGGTTTAAAACGGGTAAAAACAAAGAAACGGGTCACAGTTTAGAAACTAGCTCTCGAGTTAGGGTTTCTAGTTATAATTTCTTGTAAATTCAATGAAATGAGAAGGTGAAATGGAATGTAAATGTTAGTAACTTGCTTGCTTTAATAGTTTTTGTACAAGATTCCTAGGAAAATGGAGTAAAACGCTAGTTTTGAATATCGTGCAATTAATGACTTGTACGATCTATCTTTAAAGGACTTATAACCTATTAGAGGAATTCATATTCAAATGAGATGTTATATTACTTGTACAAGTGCTTTGATTATACTTTACATTCATCATGTATGTTACATTACCTAAAATTAGGGTTGTAGGCATAAAGATAACTTTATGTTTCATTTATATAATTGTCGTGAAAACTTATAAAAGATAACGTACATGTTATAGAGATAAAGATTAATTGACTTGACATGTTTAAGATGTTGCTTGATGTAATACATAGATAGGAAATAGGCATATGACGGTTGCTATAAGCTCGTTTACTTTAGAAATGTAAACTATGATACGTAATGGAATGGAATGAAACAAAAATTTTATTCCCGTGAAAAAGTAGTAATTAACATAGTAAGTAGATATTACATTGATGAAATACTGGAAAATTACGGGTTGTTATACAGATTGGTATCTAGAGCCAGGATTATAGAGAACTAGGTTGCATATCTTACCTAGACTATAACCATTTTCATAAACATTGCATCACATAAAACTTTTTCATGTGCATTCATACTACTTGCCTACATGACTTATGCTTGTATTTGTTTTTTCTTACGTATATCTTTACACTTGCCTTATATGAAATTTATATATATAAACCCTTGGTTGTCACAGTATGTATCGTTCTACCATTTCGTATGAGTCTTTAGCCGAGAGTTTAGCCGACAGCATAGGATCATCTGTTTTGTCTGTTGCCTTACCCTACCTTACACCTGCCATTGATTTAGAGTCTGAGCCCTTCAAGGACCCTGAGTCACCAGTTGCATCTGACCATGATTTCGTTGATCCATCATTTGATTCAGAGCCATTCATAGATCATGCATCACCAGCTATTCTGCAGCTTTAGACCCTGATGATGAGCCACTAGGCCACCGGACACTGCTGACTACTACGGAGGGTCGGAGTTTTCTGAGGACGATCCCTCAGAAGACGGCTCTATCGATGCTGCTTCAGATATTGATGAGCCACCTATCCCGCCTTTACCTGCTTTTTACTCTCAAACATCACCTATTTTTCCTGATCCCGTGATTCCGCCGGGAAAAAAGCCACATGTGCATACCCCGTTCAAGAATTTCTCCCTCGGGACACGTACAGTTTAGACGCCAAGAAAGACGGTTCGACCCTAACCTCCTCTACCATCATATATTCTTGCACGAGTTGACGAGTAGATTGCTGCATATCCATCTTCACCACTACCATCACCTGCTCGTTCGGGACCATCCCGTAAGAGGCCCCGATCTTCACCATCATCGTCTGTAGGATCACCTTCTAAAAGGTGTAGAGAGTCCCACCCCGCCGCACCAGCTGCACCACCAATACCTGCAATACATTCTGTGCCTTTGATTTATTACCACCTCCAAGAGTTCTACTGGCTTCAAGAAGATCAAGACCATTAATAGAGAGGTCGTGACACTGATCGCTAGACTTGCTGCAGTTGAGACCTAGATCGATGCACCTCAAAGAGACGACACTGGCCGAGATGTCAAAAAGAAGTTAAAGGCTTGATTTAAGAGACTTAAAGATGTTGGGCAGAGGAGATAGATAAATCATATCATTGTAGCTTATTGTATTCTACCAAGCATCGAGTAGTACTCGGCTGGTAGTTTTTGATGTGACACTTGTATTATTATTTTTCCTTTAAATAACAATGTAACAAGTATTAGAAATCTATCGATATAGATGATTATGCTATAATAGATATCAAATTATTTACTTCTTTGGTTGATTCTCTTATATCTTTACGTGTCGTGATATCATTATGCTTTGTGTGTCGTTATCTCCTAATTATTATATCTAATGCATGACGTGGTTGTGGTTGTGTGAAATCTCATGTGTGTTATATTTTTGTGATCTTGAAGAATCATGCCGGTCACAAGACAAGGAATGAATCCTGATGCCATTGAAGAGTTGGTAGCTCAACGCGTAGCTAATGCGTTGGCAACTTACGAGGCTAATCGAAATGCCAAAAACGGTAATGGAAGTGGTAATGGAAATGGGAGTGGAAGCCAATCTGATGGTGGAAGTGGTAGCAGAAGGCCTGTGCACACTGCTCAAGGGTACACGTACAAGGAATTCTTGAATTGTCAAACACTTAACTTTAAAGGTACTGAAGGGGCTATAGGATTAACCCGGTGGTTTAAGAAAATGTAGTATGTGTTCAACATCAGCAACTGTGTTATGGAATGTCAAGTGAAGTGTGCTGCTTGCACCTTGTTAAACGATACTCTCACATGGTGAAACTCCCATGTTAGGACTGTTAGACTTGATGCAGCAAATGAGATGTCGTGAAAGGAGATGATGAAGTTGAAAACTGAAGCTTAATGTCTGAGAAATGAGATTTAAAAGCTAGAAGGCGAATTGTGGAATCTGACAGTGAAAGGAACTAATGTTGTGGGCTACACATAACGTTTTCAAGAACTAGCTTTGTTATGCCCAAGAATGGACCCCGAGGAAGAGGATAAGGTAGAGAGGTACATTTAGGGACTTACTGAAAGAATTCAGGGAAATGTAACCTCTGCTAGACCGGTAAGACTACAAGATGCTGTTAAGCTAGCAAACAACTTAATGGATCAAAAGGTGTGTACCTCTGCTGCTAGACAAGTCGACAACAAGAGAAGTTTGGAAAACACTTTAAGGGACAACCATGTTCAGCAACCGCCTTTCAAAAAGCATAATGTAGCAAGATCTTACACTCCTAAACTGGGTGAGAGAAAAGTTTATGCTGGTAAGCTACCCCTATGCAACCGATTCAAATTGCATCATAATGGGCAGTGCACTGTGAGGTGCATAAACTACAAGAAGGTTGGCCACATGGCATGGGATTGTAGGAACCTCACAGCTGTAGCAGATCAAAGAGCCCCTGTGGCAAATCAAAGAAACACGGTTACGTGTTATGAGTGTGGAAAGCAAGGGCACTACCGAAGTGATTGCCTAAAACTGAAAAATCAAAACCGTAGAAACATGACTAGGAATGCAGCTAGAAGTAGTGAAGCACATGGGAAAGTCTATGCCTTAGGAGGAGGAAATGCCGACCAAGACCCTAATGTTGTTACGGGTATGTTCCTCCTAAATAACCGTTATGCTTATATCTTATTTGATACGGGTGTCGATAGAAGTTTTGTGTCGACTGCATTTTGTTCCTTAATTGATATTGTCCCCTTTACATTAGACACTAAGTATGATGTTGAGCTAGCCGACGGAAAAATAATAGGAGTTGATACCATAATTCAAGGTTGTGGTTTAAACTTGCTAAATCATCCGTTCAACATAGATTTAATACCCGTAGAGCTTGGTAGTTTTGACTTCATTATTGGTATGGATTGCTTGTCGAAGTATCACGTCGTGATGGTCTGCAACAAGATGATTGTTCGTATTCCCTATGGCGATGAGATATTGATTGTTTAAGGCGATAGAAGCAACTTAAGGACGTGCCGACTGTAAGGGATTTCCCGAAAGTCTTTCCCGAAGGCTTGCTTGGACTTCCACCGACCCGGCAGGTGGAGTTTCAAATTGACTTGGTACCTGGTGCTGCACTTGTAGCACGAGCACCTTATATGTAACGCCCCCAAAATAGGTCGCAGCGGAATAAGGATCCGGGGCGTGTTACTTCAAGATCAACAGCACAAGATAAATATAAGAACGACACAAAAAGTCGTTAAAAAATCGATACATTGATTTTAATTATAAGACATATACAAAAGCATAAGCGTTTACTTGTTCCTTGTATAATATTACAAAGACAACAATACATTCCAAAAATGATGCACATAAATCTTTAATTGGTGCAAGCCAAAATGTATCAATGCACCTTGCACCTCGTGCCTATTGACCTCCTGAAAACATTGCTTAAAACGTCAACAAAATATTGGTGAATTTCATAGGTTTTAAAGTCTTAATTATGCCAGACTGCAAGACATTCCCCGTGAAGTTACAACATAGCCAACAATCACAAAACCAGATTACTGAGCACTAAGCTCATGACACTGAAGCTCACCTATATTTGCTATTGTAGCAGTTATATGCCGTACAAATTTTGTAACCCCACCTCTAAGTCTGACATGGTCAACGTCATTCCCCGTGAGAGCTAATCACCCATACGGGGAGGTAAATCCCAATAACTATTTATAACATTTCGCGCTCACATAATGCAATTACAGTTCATGAAAATGGGCTCAGGAGTTATCGCTACTTAGGCCAACACATAATCAAAATACTTTAAACACTGCGTCCAATTTATAAAAACAAAGCAGTTTTCACCCAATACTAGTAAATCAGTATAACGTAAACAAAAGTGGGCTATGAACTCACCTTGAGTATGATAGTCCAAATAACACAGATAAAACTACCAAAACTTAAGATGCAACCTAATTAAAAATTAAGTCATATAAGTACATAGTACTTTAAGAATAACATTATATAATCCTATAGTTGTTACGTCGTACTATCGTTCGGGCTATCATAATTAAAGAGGTCATGACATGACGTACGAGGAGTTAGGACACTTTAAATCGTAAATCCAACAACTCGTCGATACGCCATCCGAAGAGGCCTCATTATGAAACTCCCTAGTATTATAGCACTTTGATAACCACTCAATATTCTATAAGCAATACTCACCGACTAATCGTTTTAGTAAAATAATATTTATACAGTAAAACTTATACAATAGACTTTTCATAAAAATGATCTAATTTGGTCGTTTTAAGTCCGTTGCTCGCGTTTCTTACGCCCACGTCTTCGTAGTAAGACGAGTGATCAAAATATTACATTTTCATTTTTGAATTCGCGATGAATATTGATTACTGTTCACGACAGCTCGTTTGTCGTTTTTGGGTTTTAATTAGCGTAAATTCGTAATCGTAATAACTTATCAGTTTTAATCCCGATTTTAGTGATTCCTTCGAGTACGTCTTTGTTATTAAAAGATATATTCTATTTTATAAAGTTGGGTCCGCTGACGAATAGACTTTTACGTTCCAGTTTTATAAAATTACTTTTATAAAATCGTTTTTGTTGTCGCAAAACCCGTAAATGTCGTATTTTATTCGTTATAGCTCCGTTTTTAACGATTCTTTCGAGTATGATCTCGTAATTAAAAGTTATATCATATTTTTGATGTTTTAAAAACTAAAGTTGCTGTAATGAATAGTGTTTTTATAAAAATAGTTTTATAAAAGTATTTCTCGTTGTAAACTCGTAATTAACGTATCTTTTTCGTTATAAATCGGTTTTTCGAGTTTCTTATCATTTTGGAATCGTCATGAGGCATATTATTTTTATATTAGGCTCTACCTACTGTATGAAACACGAAATAAAAACCCTTTTATGATTTATAAAAAGTTTGTTTTATTAACTTTATAAACCCTAATTTATAACTAAACATGTTTATACTTAAACAACATGTTATCATAATTATAGATCCATTATTTCATGATATATATGACCATATGACATAAGAAAAAGTGTATAATTTCATAGACATTAGTAAAAACCCTTTTTACATATTCAAAAGTCTTAAGTGGTGATTTAGCCATAAATAACATATTACACATGAAATAATGATAATAAAAAGTATAAAGGAATTTAGAAGACCTTAGGGATGATGTATGAGATGAGAAATGAATGCTAAACCCGTGTTTAGATTCAAAACCAAAGCTTGCACTTAAGAAAACCCTTATTTTCTTAATAAAAACCCTAGCTTCCTTTTCTTGATTAACACTTGAAAATGCTTAGCCAATACTTGGAAATACCTTAGAATGCCTTAGGATGTATGTGTATAGGAGTGTATGGGTTGTAGAAAAAATGCTATGGATTTGGTTTGGTGCTTGCTTGATGCCGTAGCATATAGAGAGGAAAAAGGGAGGATTTTGTTTGATTTTTGGTCAAGTGTTACTTGTATAACTTCTCTTACTAGTAGATACATGTATATATGGTATAGATCTAGTCAAGGAGACAAGGTATGGTGTAGGAATGGTCTTGGGCATGGTCTAAGTCAAAGGGACAAGAAATGACTAGGTATGGTGTAGTTTAATGAGAAGGCATGGCTAGTATTAATGAGTTATGGTGCACATTGACCAAAATGGAAGATTTTCTTTATATCTTTGCCATAAATTCGGCATAGATATGATATACATGATATATTTTTGTAGTTTTTGAGTATTGGGTATAAATGTGGGTATTTGTTGAAGCGTAGAAAAGTTTTGGTGGTTCCGGGAGTGCCTAAACGCAATTTATCGCGAAACGTATACACTTTACGTATCCGATAAAAATAAGATGAACAAAGTTAATAATTATTCTCAAAATAATTATATAACCCTTGCTTGATGTAAACATTTAATTGTTTGATGCCCGTTTACATTGAACGCTAATTTTTAGCTTACGCGATTTAGCTTAACATTTATGATTTAAAGCAAATGCGTACAATACAAAAGGTACATTGTGGATTTATCGACGTCGTCAATGACTTGAAAACACAAGGTGTTATAGACTTCCCCCATTAAACAAGCCTTGTCCTCAAGGCTTACGATGCAACGCTTGACGACAGTGCGGTCTTGGTGAAGAGGTGTGGATATTTCTTCTTGAATTGATCTTCACGCTCCCACGTGAACTCAGGACCTCTCTTGGTAAACAACGTTCAAAAAAAGAATAAGGCATAAACTTAAGGAGACCACGTTTGTAGTAAACATTATTCTATTATTTCATTATAATTATGTAAATTAAAAAAAAATCCAAAATTAGATCTATAATTTTATGGTAATTGTTTAATGTTTAATTGAAAAAACGAATTTTATTCATAATTATGAAGATTATTATATATTTTTATTGTTTATCTATGTTTACATTGTATACATACCTATTCTTTAAAGTTTTAAACGTATGTTTTACCTATAAAAACATACATACTCTATCTAAAAAACATCTTTTCCATCAAACCCTAAAAACAAAACAATCTTTAACCTAAGGTGTAAGCTCATACTATAATGCATTCATCTATTAATGTTGCGTCCGGTGTCCATCATGCATAAATGTTTATTTGTTTGGTTCCTTTTCATTATCAAGTGACATATGAATTTTCTGATTCATGTAATGATTTTCATATTTAGTATGAACTGGAATTGTTCCCTGGATTGATTTATCGAATAAAACAACCAAAAATAGTTTTGCTTATCTTCGTTTCTGGGAAGCTTGTTCTCACCGAAGCTAAGGTGTGATTACTGAATCCATTGTGAATTATCTCTATATCTTTAAGTATTATTTTTAGTACTTGTGTGTTCAATCCTTAACTATGTTTCATATGGTTAGGGATGAAACTTATACGCTTTTTATTTTTTTTTTTTTTTTTTTTTATTTTTTCTTGTTTAGAGAATATATATCCTGTTTTGACTTAATTTAAAAAGAACCAACAATGGTAAATAGCAACTTATTTATTTATATTATATTTTAGTATGTCTCAACACAATCTCATGTTTTCTTTTTTCGTTGGTGCTGCAGATCTATCATCTATGGATATGTTTTGTTTACGGTCTAATGGGTGATAAGGGGCTTGGGTTGATCTTAGAGTTTGAAAACAAGTGTAGATATGCGGTGGAAATCCAGAGTTGAAGCAGACTAAAGTACATTAGCCCATTTTCTGCGTTATGATCCTCACAAACCATTTTGATGAGTAGGATTTTGGTAGGTTGATATGAATGAAATGTCTGAATTATTGACTTCTTTTATGTGTAAACTTAGAATTGTCAATGGAAGCTCACAAAGGCGCAAATTGGTATTCACAAACTTATGCAAATTCTGTTGCTATAACATCATCCTTAAGGTTTTCTGTATTAGTCAATGTTATGACCCTAAAAAAGCTTATTAGAAAAGGTATCCCACCAGTTTTAAGGCCAAAAGTATGGTTTTCATTATCTGGTGTTGCCAAAAAGAAATCAACTGTGCCTGATAGTTATTATGATGATCTAACATCTGCTGTTCAAGATAGAGTCACCCCTGCCACGAAACAGATTGATCATGTGAGTTTTGACGTTTTCAATTTGTGTGGATCTCGTGTCGTTTAGATATTGATTTTATTTTGATCTTGTGTTTATATGTGTAGGACTGCCAAGGAACATCCAAGAATATGGTACAAAGTTGATATAATAAAAGTTCAATCATTGTTGGTTATTTGCTAGTCTTAAATATTCTTAGGGACTAAATCTTACAACCGGTCTTTAAAAACATAAACTTCATCAGAAAATATGTGACATTTGGACAGGTCCTTATAATCATTGTATTGCTTTACGATGCCACAATTTTATACCAAAGTAATGTCATCTCAGTATACGTTATACAAATCAGTTTATTAACGATACTAAATGAAAGTAAGGGTAGTTAAAATATATAAGAAGAAATATTGTAGATTTAGAATCAACACATACACAACCTACTTATTGAAATATCATAGACCTGTAGATTATTCTTAAATAAATCATACTAATACAGACGAAAAATATCATACACCTATATTATTATGTTATACATAGGTGATGCAAGGTTTAGCTACATTATAGCAACTAATCATATAATTTGTTCTTTGGTTGAATTAATAACAACCTATAGTAAATATTTTCTTATTATGTGTATATCTGACATGTTTAGGCTTCAAATTGATTGCAGAAATGTCCAATATATAGGCAGAGATTTAGGACGACAACACCTAAGTATAGGATTCACAAAGCTTCATAAACACATAAATATGAAAAACCATATAATAAAGTCGTCATTGGTGTTAAAAAAACAAACCTTACATCGTGAAGAAGACTCAATTGTTTTTCTTTAAAAAACAAAATATAAATGACTCCGAGATTGGCCTATCTCTCAAAGGGTTGTTCATCTTTAATACATGCAAGTATTACTTTTTAACTGGTACAGAGACAAGAGAAAACGAGAGACGTCATTGACATCGAAGGACCCAAATAAAGTACAAGGTAAATTATTAGAAAAAATAGTTCATTTAAGTGTAAATAGGGTAACAGTATTTAGTTCAAGTATATGCTTTCTCATTGGTATTCTATTGACCTCTCTTTTACACGAGTTTTATTTAGATGTTGCTCGCGGTTTACCTGACTTGGATACATTAATACATGATCTTTGTTAAACTTTGGATACGTTGAAACTACATTGAATGTGTCACGATTCTGGTCCATGTATATTGAAAGCATTACTTTTGATCCGTTCATGGCGAACTTGACTCCACAATCACCGTTAATAACCCAGACTCACACAACCCTTTTCTATACAAAAAATTACTAAAACGAACCCGCCCGTCGGGCGGGTTACGTAGCTAGTAGTATCTTTACGATTCGTTTTCTATGATGAAGATTGTTGTACAATGAAATAATACCTCAGATTAGCTTCCGCTGCTATATTTGTAAAAATGGGGGTGTTATACCCCCACACTTAAAGACGAAAAAGGCAAATGCTTAAATTTCCAAGTGTGAGGGGAAACAAAATCATATATATATATATATATATATATATGATTTTGTTTCCCCTCTCACACTTGGAAATTTAAGCATTTGCCTTTTTCGTCTTTAAGTGTGGGGGTATAACACCCCCATTTTTACAAATATAGCAGCGGAAGCTAATCTGGGGTATTATTTCATTGTACAACTTAATCTTATATAGAAAAAGAATCGTTACAAGATACGTTTTTGGAAAATTTAGTTATTATTAATTATTTCATCAGAGTTTTTACAAAAGAGACCGGTCCGAATCTAAAAACATAAATTTTTGAATGATAACAGTTTAGCCATCTTCAAGTCGTGCCACTCGATGCCATAGTTGCTCAAATACCTGAGATAAACATGCTAAAAAGGTCAACACAATGGTTGAGTAAAATTCATAGGTTTAAGATAAATAGTTTGAATACAAGTCATCATAAACAGCGAGTTACATTGTTATACACCCATAAAAGTAATATTTGCAATGCAGATACAATTATTATAGAAAACAGTATTATTGCCCTAAGCTCATGACACCGAAGCCTTGAGATAATCAATAATCACAAGTAGTTGCCCCAACGGGTGCCTTTGCCAAACACCCACATAGATATTCAAATGAAGTGCGTATGGTTACTAGAAAGTATAGGTACACCAACGGGGAAGTTCAGTCCCAAGTAGATCTATTCACAGCATTCGCGCTTACCCTGACGAGTAATTAATGGTTCATGATAGTAGGGACTTAAAGGCAAAAGTAGGTACTTAGGTAATAATATATCAGGATATCATATAGTTGGAAAAATACTTGTATTCATGGTTTATAGCATGTATCCCCCTCGCGGGTTTATAAAACATTCAAAAGAATGAAATGCGAGGCTATGAACTCAACTTAACAGGGAAAAATCTGATTGATGGCAAAAGTATATCAAGTGAAAGTAACGGCTTCGTCACGCAACCTGGTGTAATATGTCAAGTCATAGTGTGATTGTTTATGTTTCAAAAACTTTACAGAGTTTAACGTATTACTTTGATTTATTAATTTATGGAATTATTGTATCACTGTTCGGGCTATTATAATTCAGAGGTCATGTAGTAAACGTTTAAGGAGCTAGGGAACTTTAAATCGTAAACCCATCAAACTCGTCAAAACGTATACTCAAATGAAACCCCTTACATGAAATTCCCTAGTAGCGTAATACGATAAGATTATAAGTTTCTTCAAAAGCTAGTCGATGATAAGTTACGTTAAATGTATAACGTAATTGATTTATAATGTGTCGATCGTTGATTAATAACGATAATTGTGTCGTGTTTTAACAAAATCAAGTCTTATAATATTTATATATATTTTTATAATTTGTATAAAAGTATAATATTTTATATTTTTAAGAATACAAAAATGACAATATATACCCTTGGTTTATAAACTTTTACAAGTTTAGTCCTTTAAGTATATATATATAACTTAAACCTTTAACTTTAGAACTTGGTAAAATAGCCCCTCATAGTTATAACTTTGGAATAATGACATTTTTAGCCCCTTTAGTTATAAATTTCATAAAGTTACGATATATACCCTTATGCATAAAAACTTTTACAAATTAAGTCCAAAAAGCCATGTAAGCTTATTTTAAGATTCCAAATGACATTTGCAGGTTATAGATTATTAGAATAATCTAAAATAAGATGTTCTAACGTAACAATAGTTTAGAAAAAGGATTCGTTAGCTAGAAAATCAAAACGGACCATTTTTAGGGTTTTAACAAAAACACACGGGTTTGAGGATTCAAGGCTTCAAACAAGAGTTTATATATGATATTAAGAATCTTATGAACATTCTAATATAGATTATGAGCTTATTGAACAAGATTATAAGCTTACTTGAGCTAAAATGGGTCGAAATAGGGTTTTTGGGTTTGTACGCCTAGTAACGACTTCAAGGGCTTCTTTCTCTTGGTTCTTGGATTCTATTATAAGCTTAGGGACCTTCTACTTATTTCTTGGCTTAAGTTAGAACTCCATTTGAGTGGTGATGAGTTTTTGAGTTGTGATTTGAAATGGTTTGCATGTTTTGGCTATATATAGGGTCAAATGACCGTTAGTGCCCAAGTTTTACACCTTGGAGGCCAAGAATACTTGGTGTAGGGATCAAAAGCTGTAGGTAGATGACTAAGGAAGGCTAGGGGTGAGTATGGAGATCTAGGATAGTAGCTAAGAGAGGTGGAAGGGTGTTTGAGGGTTCAGTTATCATGGAGTGACAAGGAGGTGATAGAGGTGCTTGTAAGGTGCTTGTGTGCTTGATTGGTGATGTCATGGTGATGTCATAGAGGTACTAAGATGCTAGGTTGGGTTAAAAATGGGTCAAAATGAATGAAAAAAGGTGTCGGGTTGGTTTAGGGTTTCGGTATAGGATTTTTGGTTTTAAATTCGAGTTAGGGTTAGGATTAGGGATAGATTAGAGTTAAGATTAGTGTTAGGATTAAGGTTTAGGGTTTAGGATTAGGTTTAAGGTTTAGTTTTAAGGTTTAGGGTTTTGTTTTTGGTTTAAAGTGAAATTAGGGTTTTAGGGTTTCGTTTAGGGTTTAGGGTTTTAGATTAGAGTTTAGAAAGGATTTAGGGTTTAGGTTTAGAGTTTAAAAGTCATGAATTAATTGTTTGTACCTTGTGTTAAAGTGGTGGTAA
>BQNB010075633.1:0-31401 GCA_026074375.1 Tanacetum coccineum | reverse complement strand
CTTTGGCAGTTTTTGTCTGTTTTTGGTTATTTTAGCTCGTTTTTAAAGGTAAAAGGTATGTGTAATTAAGCACATACCACTGACCCTTTGGAGAAACTAGCGAGAATGTACTTAAAGGAAGTAGTAACAAGGCATGGAATACCGGTCTCGATTATTTGTGATCGTGACCCTAGGTTCGCATCAAATTTCTGGAGGTCACTTCAGAAAGCTTTGGGTACAAGTTTAGATATTAGTACGGCATATCATCCGCAAACTAACGGACAAAGTGAGAGAACCATACAAACTCTCGAAGATATGCTTCGAGCTTGTGTGATCGACTTTGGAAATGGTTGGGTTAAACATTTGCCATTTGCCATTTGAGGCACTTTACAGTAGAAAATGTCGTTCGCCTGTTTGTTGGGCTGAGGTTGGAGAAGTTCAACTCACCAGTCCAGAGATAGTACAAGAGACGACCGAGAAAATCATTCAAGTTAAGCAAAGGATGCAAGCCGCTCGTGATAGGCAAAAGAGCTACGCTGATTTGAAGTGTAAACCGATGGAGTTTGAGGTTGGAGATAAAGTGATGCTTAAAGTTTCGCCTTGGAAAGGGGTAGTACATTTTGGCAAACGAGGGAAATTAAATCCCAGGTTTGTTGGACCCTTCAAGGTAATAAAAATTAACGTACGCTTCAACAAATACCTACGTTTATATACAATGATCAAAGTTTATAAAACTTTATGCATATGTATATATTTATACACATCTCATATGTATATACAAGATAACAAATACTTTACAAAATACCAAGACTTTACAAGTATAACTTTTAAATAAAAAACTAACATTTACATTTAAATTACTTATACTTTCTTTTTATAAAATGCAAGTAAACTAAAAAGAAATAAAAGAAAATAAGCTAGGAACATCATCCCTTGATTTCATGGGATGATTCCCATTAGGAGGAACCAAGAGACCAAGGAACATAAGCCTTAAAGGCCCTTGTTTCCCTCCTTTCTTGTCCCCTTGAAAACCCACGGTCAAACCCCCCTCCCCCTTTGATTTTTCTTATGTAGTCAAACTATGCAAAGTAATGTATCTAGTTTCTTCTCCTATAAATACATGCCTTCATATGTGAAGTTTCATACACTCTTTTACTTAGAAAAATTATTTTCTTTCCTCCCTTTCTCTCCAAAACCCACGGCTCCAATAAGCTAACCAAACAATCCATACAAAATTTTTCTACAATCCATACAAGCCTATACACATCAATCCTAAGACACACTAAGGTGTTTACAAGCATGCGTGCTTCAGTTGTAAGGAAGATAAGAAGAAAAGGGAACGATTAGGGTTTCAAACCCTAATCTAGGGTTATTTAAGGTGTAGCTTTGTGTTTTGGGAATTCTATAGAGTGAACACGTGGTTTCAGCAATTATTTGTTCATCTCATACATCATTCCCAGGGTCTTCGCTAATTTCTTGTTATATTTTTTATTTTTGCAGTATTTTATGTGTAATATGTTCATTTAGTGGCTAAGAATCACCGATAAGGACTTTTTTAAATCTGGTAAAATGAGTTTTCACTTATGTTTATGAATTTCATGCAAAATATTCTTATGCGCATATGGTTTATATATCATGGAAAAGGAATGTAAAAGTATTGGTTAACATATGGTTTAAGTTATAAAACATGTTTAAGTATAAATTAGGGTTTATAAAAGTTAATAAAACAATGCTTTTTATAAATGGGAATACATTTGGTTATAAAAGGGTGGTTTACTTTGTTTCGTACACTTCATACAGTAGGTAGAACATTTATAAAATAATACGCCTTATGACGATTCCAAAATGATAAGAAACTTGAAAAACAGATTTATAACGAAAAAGATACGTTTAATTACGATTTTTTACGACGTAATACTTTTATAAAACTATTTTTATAAAAGCACTATTCATTACAGAAACTCATATTTTAAACATTCAAAAAATATGATATCTAACTTTTAATTAGAGATCGTACTCGAAAGATCGCTTAAAAAAAATGGACCTATAACGATAATAATAACTCGACATTTACGAGAATTAAAGTTTATAAAAGTATTTTTTATAAATTATGAACAGTAAATAGTACTATTCATCAATGGACCCAACTTTATAAAATATAATACATCTTTTAATAACGAAGACGCCACTCGATGGAATCACTTAACATCGGATTATAAACGGAATAAGTATTACGGATTACGAGTTTACGCTAATTAAAACCAAAAAAACGGACAAACGAGCTGTCGTGAAACAGTAAATCACTATTTCATCGCAGATATCAAAAACTTGAAAATGTAATATTTTGATCACTAGTCTTACTACGAAGACGTGGGGACGTAAAAAAATTTTTTAAAAAAAAGGGGGGGGGGAAAAAACCAAAAAAAAAACCAACAAACGCGAGCAAAACGGGGACTTTTAATAAGAACCAAAATAGGTCATTTTCTTACGAAAAGTATATTTCTCAACGTTTTCACTTATATAATGATATTTTACCAAAACGATTAGTCAGGTGATTATGCTCATAAGAAAATTACGCTGGTTATCAAAGTGCTATAATACTAAGGGAGTTTTCATTAATGAGGTCCTATTCGATGGCGTAATCGACGAGGGTTGTTGATTTTCGATTTAACGTGTCCTAACGCGTCCTTCGTGCTGTCATGTCATGACGCCTGCATTAATTATGATAGCCCGAACAGTAGTACGATGTACAACTATAAGTATTATAATTATGTTAGTAATATAAGTATCTTAGGCTATCTTATACGACCTATAATTTAATTAGGTTGCATTCGGAATAATCGTGAAGCATTCTCCCACTGATATAAATTATCAGATCACTCACTATAGGTGAGTTTTCTTAGCCCCACACTTTTTACTAGTTTTATGATTTTACTATTATTTGGGTGAACAAGCTTTGTTTTACAAATTGGAGCAAGTGGTAGTCATTTTGCATTGATTACATGTTTGCCTAAGTAGTGATAACCAGTTAAGCCCATTTTATGAACTGTCAATTGCGTTGTTGTAGTGGGAATTACATAGTTTTCTTTGTGAGCGCGAATGTTATTTATTAGATTATTTGGGTAACGACCTCCTGTTCGGGTGACTCGCTCCATACCGGGATAACGACCGTTATAGCATGTCGAATAGGGATGTTTCGGAGTTAGAAACATCATCTCGGGACTGGAGTAGCTACTCATTTTGCGAACATGACTGTCGAGCTTCAGTGGCATGAGCTTAGTGTAAAAAATATAAAAACAAAATATATATTCATTAAAAGAAATGTTTTATTAAAAACATAAAATTTGAAATTTAAATTTTCCCCCCAAAATAGAAGGTTCTATAACAGATACAACTTTCACCACAAAAGGACAAAAAAGGGAGCGAAGTCTAGTGGCGGCCCCCTTATATATAAGGGACCGCCGGGACTGCCACCAACAACGGTCATTTTTTTATCCCTATAAATATTGGGTCACCCCATCTAAAAAACACAACCTCTTGCCACAAATTTTTTCAGATCTGTTATTCTCTCTTCTTTCTTTCTTTCTAAAACACATATATTGATCACTAACATATCTTGATCTTGTTTTTAAGTGATTAATTCTTTCTTCCTCCCTTCTTCTTCTTTTTCTTCCTCTAATCAACTGCAAGAGAAGAACAATCATATTCTTGTATATATGAATTGTTATCAAGTGATCTATCTCTTCCTCCTCAAGATCACAAATCTTTATTACATATATTTAGTGTTGTTGTGTAAATTGGATTATGGTAGATCCAAGTGTGTAAATAATGTATTGGTGTGATTTGGATTATGTGTCAATCTAAGGGTATATATATCTTGTGAGTATGTAAAGACTTAGTGAAGTCTTAGATTGGTTCTAGCTAAGATTAGGACTCAACATCTAGCTTAGTGTCAGAAAAGAAAGTAAGCGATGTGTAAACGGTTTTCTCCGCCTAAAGGGAGCTTGTTGACATAGTGAAATCTCGAGTGGAGTACTCAGGGAGTGGAGTAGGAACGATGAGGTGCTTCGTTACCGAACCACTATAAATCTTGGTGTCTTGGTTTGATCGTTTTTTTCTCTATCTCTTTATTGTTATTGCTTACTTCGTTCATTATATTAGATATTTAGTTGTGATTCATATTGTTGATTGATTAACATATAACTCGAATCTAACAATTTTCTAAGCAAATTTTTTAAAACGGTAAATTAACCAGTAAACTATTCAACCCCCCCTTCTAGTTTCCTACATAGATAATACGTAACTTTGACTCCCAAAATAATAGTTCTTAGCATTGCATTATAAACTCTACTAATCAAAATTTATCGTTTACTTTTTAAAGCGGATAATCATTTGAGAAGGTGTTTACAGAAATTAAATAGATTACTGAAATGCTTGTAGAAAACTAAAACATTAGGACTTACAAAACTTTTCTATAAGAAGACACTAACCTTGTCGCAAATCTATATCCACTGCCTTTTGCTGGATTGGATGGAGTTTGTGCTCTTTGTCAAATAAACAAAGAGAATAGTAAATTAGCAGAGTGGCAGTGATTTTACAAATAATTTGTTTAATGTTATGATATACATATGTATCAAACTAATAGTTACCTCATTGTCCTCCAACATGAGATCAAGCTTATCGATTTCGACAACAATTGGTTCGACTTATACATTGGTGAAATAAGGGAGCCTAGAAACAGAACCATCGTATCAAATCAGATACATGTATGTGTGTAAACAATCGAAGTGCCAAAACTAATAATCAAATATAGAATTTTCCAATAAAAGCACCCAAACTTCAGACTTGTAATCCACGTTATACAACACTCTAATATCAAATCACATTTAAAGAAGGAGTATAAAAAAGCAGTAAATTTTTACAATATATATTTTCATAACAGCTTTGAGCCTGTGACCATACCGTAACTGAGCCTCTGGTTCGGTTAGCTTAGCTGCTGCAGTAAGCAATTCAGCAAGTGGCATTGCAGGTCATGTGCCTTGTTACATCTTCTTAGCAGGTGCCGCGAAATTTCTAGTAGGATATTCTCTACAACCCATTAACGTAGACCATGCCAGATGGATAACGGTTAATAATATAGAACTGAAAGCACTATAGTACAACAAATTTGTAAGCATTATAAAATAACTAAAAGTACATTGTAAAGTTCTTGCAAAAAACTTTCATCGAACGAATACAGCTATCAAAATCTTGGTCGAATTTTTAGGTAGAGGAAGCATAGGTTGGTAGATACGTTTATCGTTCTTTAGCATGACTAAAGATTTCCTTACCACCTCTCTAGCCAAATCTCTATGATCCTGCTTAATACACTATAAATAAATCACTAAGAATCATATCATATATTAATAATACCAAGAAAATGTATATGGATTTTGAAATGAAGATGATCGTAACTTGGTTTCCAAGGTACTTGCCCATGCTAAAAGCCGTGAACGGGTTCTCAAAAAGACCCATTATGAACTTTACACGCAAAATCCTCTGTACTCCATCTTTTATTCGACTAATTGGGATGTAAATGTTCTTCACATGGTATTTCAACCGGCTCATAAAACTTGGGTAGTCAAAGCCAACCATATCTGCAATAGTTGTGACATAATTAAGAAAAAAAACTTTAGATTATATAAACATGCAAACGGATGAGGTTTTCCCTATTTTGACCCAAGGAGGGCAAGTCTTTGACTCTCATGTACATGGGCTACCAGGTATTACTATGACCGTTTACAACCTTTTCCCCATTTACCCCCAATAGCTCTGCGTATAGAGATATAAGCGCATAATCCTACAAACAGTCTATGATAGCAAACATACCTTAAGCATAAACCTAATCTGCTCCACTGGCATCACGGGCCAGTCTTCTAACCTAGGAACATGAGTGATCCCAAATACATACCTGAAATTTAAATATACAACACTTTATAAGTACTATAGTAGATAACTTCCTTAATGCTTAATACGCCTAGATTAACACTTTGCTGTAAAAAAAATTCTTAACATTGAGGCCGAGAAATGCAATTGAGCATGTAAGTTTTCCTATCAAAATATATGAAGCCATCGCCAAAGTGACTTAATGACAGAATAAAGGAGATGGGCATAAGAATATACTAACCAGAGGACTATATCAGTTTCCTCAAGAGATCGGTTTTTTTGGACCCATGATGCCAAACCCTCTTCGACACATGGATTCTAGTTATGGAACTCTCCTCCCGGAAAATCCTTACCAGATGCATACGGTGTGACCCATAATTTATGCTTAGAAAGGCAGATCTTCTAAAAAACATGGCTTCTGAACCTGCCAAAGGCAAGCAGTGCGAACCAGGTACCAGCTTGTAGCCTGTTAGTTTCCCTATCCTATTCACATTCCTCTTATTGTGAACCTAAACATAAAATAGCAACAAAAATTTAATCAAACACTTGGTATGCAAAACTATAATCAGGTTAATTTCAAAACTTTGAGCACAATTTCTGGTCAAATCAAGTTACATCTCACAAGACTACTATCGAAAACAACATGTTTCGAAAATAAAATTCCATTTAGGAATTTAATCAAACACTTGGTATGCAAAACTATAATCAGGTTGATTTCAAAACTAAAATTAATAAGAATAGTCCGAGCACATTAAGGAGAGAATTTCTTACTAGAATTCTTTGCTGATTGGCTTTATTAGCGCGAGTTCCATTCTTGGACATTTTAATACTAACATCTTTAACAAGAAAAAAGAATAACAGATACACAAATTTTATTGCACTACATTAATCAAACATACCTGATTTGAATAAGAACCAATACAGGAAATCATATTGATTTACATCAGTGATCAACATGCAGATAATGTAAACATGTTATTATTTGTGTGCGTAGGATTTTGATTGTTTTAGGGTTTTTGAGGAAGGGGGTATTTGTGATTTTGATCTGTGCGTGGGATTTTGATCGTTTGAAATTATAATTTGATTTTGTGAATAAAGAAACCATGATTTATTGCGTGATTATAGGAGTGATTTTAATTTAGAGAATAACAGTTCGATTCTGTTTTCTGTTTTACGTTTCTGTGTTTAAAATTTTAAAAGTCATTGATTTCGGGATTGGGGTGCTTTTATGAGTGTTTTTTTCCAAATGAAAACATAAACCGGGTCATGATCTAGTGGTTAAGTGCTTTGCTTACTTGTTTATTATCTCGGGTTCGAATCTTGCAGTAGACTTTTTAGCACCATTTATTTCCAGGATTTTCACTCATGTATACGTGGCAAAATTTAATGCCAACGTGGATCACATGCTTCCTAGGTGGCATGTTAAATGCTTACATGTCATTCGCGTATGCATAGGTGGCATAATTAGTTGCCTAGGTAGATTGTGAGATGCATATGTGGCATAATTAGTTGCTGACTGGGATTTCTTTAAAGATGATGTGGCATTAATTATAGGTGATGTGGCATTCTTTGGTGATTATGTGGCATTTAAGTTGCATGAGGTGTCATTTATTTATCCTGTTATATATATATATATATATATATATATATATATATATATATATGTTTTATTTCTGTTATTTTTACTATGTTATATTTACTATAAGTCCACTAGTTTAATTAATACAACATCTTTTGTGTATTTTATGTCCTCAAATTTATGTCCATCATTTTATGTCAAAATAAAATATCCACAAAAATTATTTATTTATAAAACTATATAAATAAATTTGTAATAATTAATTCTCAATTAATTATATAAATTATCCAACACTTGTAATATATCAAATAAAACATGTTCTTGCATTCTAACATATTTTAAACATCATTTCATTATGTGTATGTATTTCTTTGATTTTGTATAAACTTATTTTATTTTATAAACTTTATAAATTAAATACTAGATGGTGAATAAACAATATAATAAATATATATGCATAAAAATAAATAATTATAAAAGATTAGGGTTTATGTTAGACCTTATGAGGATGAATGAAGATGATAACACAAATCAAACCCAAGTCTTCAACCCAAAATACTTGCAAGAAAACCCTAACTTTCTTTTGAAAACCCTAATTTCCTTCTTGTATTAAACTCTTGTTTAATGAAACCCAAGCTTTCAAATACCCTTGATACACCTTATATATTAACCCTAATAATACTTGTATGCTTGTAATAAAAAATGGAAACTATGAATTCTTTTCTTAGCCAAAAATCTAGCCGTGGGTTTAGAGTGTTTTAGAGAGAAAGTTTGCTTATGATCTTGCTTGTGAAATGAGAAGAGAAGTCTTTGGTCTTTTATCCAAGTTCAAGGCATGGCTATTTGAATTTAAAAAGGACTAGGGAACATACTAGGATAAGAAAATGGCGTGACAAAGGCTTGTGCATGCTTCTTACAAGCATGTTGCCGTGAATATAGGGCAAAAGAAAGACAAGACAATAATTTTGGGGGCTTATACTTAGAGGATCATAGTTAGGGCTTATCTTATGGACAAAGGATAATGTAAAATAAGTAAAGTAAGCTTAGTGGGTATTTTTGGTGTTTAATTCTTGTAGAACTGGTTGTGAATGTATTTGTGGGTATATATTTTGTAAATTTTGGGTATTAGGTATTATTGTGGGTATTTGTTGAAGTATAGATGGGTTTATGGGTTTCCATGCATGCAAAAATGTAGTTTATTGCGAAACGTAAACGTTTTACGTAACAAATAAAAATAAAAAGTGAAAAGTCATAAATTATCTTCGTAATAATTATATAACACTTATTTGACGTAAACTTTTATTTGTTTGATGTCGGTTTACGTTGATTGTTGATTTTTAGTTTACGTGATTTAATTAAACGATTGAAAAAAAGTAACCGCGTAAAAGTTAAAATAAATAGTTAAGAGTTTTGTTGTTGTATAATGATGTGAAAATGTTAATTGTTACAGTCTTCATAATATCTTACCCCTAATATGGTTGATCCCTCTTAAGATATTTTAATTGAATTTAATATACTCTTAGGGGCCTTGTAATAGTCTTCATACTACCTTACTTGTGCGTTGCCTTAACGGAATATTAAATAGACGGCGGGTTCATGTAATTCATTCATGACTTAGGAAATACTTACACAGATCATCACGAGTGTGACAAGGCAACAAGATTAGGAGAAGCAATCTAGTGAGTAATGCATGATTAAGTAAATACACTATCTTATCATAAAGTTATCACTACTAGTATAAATTATATTTAGTTAATTAATTAGTTAATCAAACCAACCTCTTAAACCTATGATTTTATCTGCTTTTTATAAAATATAAAAATACAAAAAGAATCTCCTTTCAATCCTGTAGATCTCGGCTAAGCCATGTTCAAGCCTTCCCAACCTATTGCTCTAGAGAACGATAACAACCCCCGAGTCTTGCCTATACTACGCTACAACGATTAGGTACACTGCTTAGGAAGTTGTAAAACTTCGTGTAGAAGTCTTTACGACAACCGCACACATCAAGTTTTTGGCGCCGCTGCCGAGGAATAGTTAGGTTTCGAACTTAGTTTAGCTTAGTTCTACTCGCTTGAATCCTTTCAAGTGAGATTTTATTTCCGTTATATTAGCTTTCTCGTAGTCTATCTTTTCTTCATGTTATTTGTTTCGTAAATCATTCTCGTCCCACCATGGGAGACGCGAACCCTATCCGTACTCTTGGATCCAGACCTAGCCACGAGGGCTATAGGAATACCATTGAGCTCCCCGTAGGGAACAATGTGGTACCTCTTCGATCCGACACCATCTGGTTGGTGCAAAACGGATGCTCATTCCACGGATTTCGGTCTGAGGATCCAAACTAACACCTCAAGGATTTCTTAAAACTTATGGACTCCTTGACGGTGTAAATAGAGAAAGAACGCGCCTGCGTTTATTTAAATTTTCCTTTCGTGATCAAGCTACCCATTGGCTTGAACGTCTTCCAGCAGGATCTATCTCCACATAGGAGGATCTTACTACTCGTTTCCTTGCTCAATTCTTTCCACCGAGAAGGACCACAAAACTCCGCAATGATATCCTGATGTTCCAACAACATCAAGGAGAATCTCTCTTAAAAGCATGGAATCGTTTCAAGGACTTACTCTAAAAAGTCCATCATTATGGCGTCGATCTTTGACTCCAAGTCTAAATTTTTTATGACCATGTCAATCCTGCCACAAGACGAACCAATGACCAATCGGCCGGTGGTAAGCTTCGTGACAAAAACGCCAAAGAATCCTGGGAATTATTAGAGGACCTCACCCTATATGACAACGAAAGTTGGAATGACCTAAGGGATTTCGCTAAGCCGGTCAAGGCAACCTCTTTGCCATAAGATGTCCCGAGTACATCCGACCGCCGCTTCATCGCGCTCGAAAATCAAGTCCAACGCTTGATGAAAGCTCACATTGCTCCTATGCCACCCATTCAAGTGAACAAGGTCATTTCCTCATGTGAGATTTGCAATGGCCCCCACGACACTCAGTACTGCATGGAAAATCCTAATCAAGCTTTTATTGAATATGCATCCTCGCGTACTGATGAAGCGGGAGGTAAGTGGTACACTTTCAAGCCCGAGCAAAACAATCTTGGTAACACCTAAAATCCGTCATGGAAAAGTCGCCCAAACCTTAGGTGGAGACAACCCCAAAACTCTCAAAATAATTTCTCAAAGCCACCTAACCGGTTTCAGCCAATCAATCAAATCTCAAAGGATTGGTATCCAAATTCATGGAATCTCAAGACGCTAGATTGTCCAAGTTTGAAGCAAATTTCAAACAACAACAAAGCAAGATGACCAACAAAATTGACACTGTATTGAAGGCCATCACCGATCGAATAACGGGAGCACTTCCTAGCGACACGGTTAAGAACCCGAAACTGAATGTTAACTCTACCTCTCCAGTTTTGTCTGCTCGTTCTTACCCAACAGAAGACCCGTAATGCTCGACCCATATCTATGGTTCGATCAACGCCATCACAATCCATCCCAAGCAACAAAGCAACTCCTATGATAACAAGCTAGAAGAGGCTAAGCAAGAAGGAGAGGGAAACCTTAAAAATACCAACACCGTTGAACGTAAGGAGGAACAAAGGGGTACACCACTACTGGAGCTGAAAGACACAACTGCTATTGATAAAATAGGACCTAGCAGGAATGACGAGGAAAGGGAAATTGAATGGTTAGATATCGAAGAGCCTCTAGATTTAATTGATACAGGTGAAGAATTGGTTTATGAATCAGTGACTAAGGAGATGCCTAAATGCTTACTGAATTATGACTTTAGGATCAAAAAGGGTGACCCAAGAAACCTTAAAATCCCCTGCATGATAGGACATAAATTTACGGCCAACGCATACATTAATGTTGACCTACCCATGAACATCATGTCCTTAGCCTATTATAACTCTATTCGAAAGAGTGGATATGAGTATAGGGGAAGAAATTTCATAGGACTAGGAAGATACATGCACGTATTTGTTGGAAATATGAGTTACGTTATGGATTTCACCATTCTGGAAAATATTGAGACTAATATTGACCTTCGTTTATCCCATGTAGTATTTGGGCGGCCCTTCATTAAAATCGTCTGCGTAGCTATAAATAGGAAACACGGTTTAATGTCTTTCACGGATGGAATTAAAGAGATTACCTTTAAACACTATAAAAGGACCCGAAGAGGAGCGAATTATCTAGCGAAGGTCATGACTTATTGTCATCTAGGATAATACTCAGTGAAGATGACTATGATAGAGGGTGTAAGAAGCCATTCGACTTAGACTATTGATTTTATAGAGACACCATTAAGCTTGGACCCGAATATTTAACTGGAATTGCTGATGAATGAGAAGTCACGTAAGAAAGTGTGACTTTGAGTCTAGCTACAAGACTCATAAATAAAAAAAACGCTTCTTGGGAGGCAACCCAATGTTTATTTTTATCGCATATTAGGAGTGTCTTGTGTTTTAATTCTTTTCATTTATTCTTTTATGTTTGAATTCATCATTTTGTAATCATGCTTTGTTTTGTCTTTAACCACGTCTTAATATCAATCAAGGGTGTTTTGCAACAAAATAAGTGTAGGGGAAATATCTGGTTTATAAGAACCAATTCAAACATATTAAATAAATTGTTTAGATTAATTCGCGTCAATTTCGAGTCATATGATTGTATTGACTAATCTCAGGTTTCATGCAGTAATTTATACAGGAAATAACTTATATAATCGCGTGCAGGAAGTTTTTCAAAAAAAATGAAAAGAAATTTTTCTCAGAGGCTGGAGACGGCGTCAGGATTTATCCTGACGGCGTCGTGAGCCCAGCTATAGGAAAATTCAAAAAATTTCAAGTATTTTCGAAAAATAATTTGCACAACATTTAAAATTTGTAATTCTTTTATAAACCTGCAGTAACCTATATTTATATCATTACTCTCATCCTATCTTTACTGCTTTCATAGAGTCAAACCCTAAACTCTCGTTGTATGTATATATATCCCGCCGATTTTATGCTTGGTGTAGTTGTCTTTATCTTTGATTACAGGTTATATTTGACGAGAAGAAGCTTAAAGTTCTTGAGGATAAAAAAGTTTGTCATTAGACTTCTGGAGGACATAAATCAGTTCATCACATTTCATTCACCATTATTGTAGCAACCAGAGGAGTATTCTAGTTCGTTTACTTTTTTCCCCTTTTTCCCTTTATTCATTTTTACAGGTACTTCTATAGAACATTGGGGACAATGTTCAACTTAAGTGTAGGGGGGAAATAAGCCTTAGAAATTATTCCTTCAATTGTCATTTGCTTGTTCCTTAAATTGATGGGTAATATATCGAAACATAGTGTAAAAGGTAATTTTGACCCAGATTTAAAATTTTTTATAACGCATACCGATGAAAACGGAGTATTAATAGCGTCTCATAGATAGGAATTTATATGACTAGCACAAAAATCCCTAGAATTCCACTCCAAAAATGTGAGGTTCACCTTTAGATCTATAGGAATTCGGGTATCCATTTTTGATACCCAAGATAATTTATACCTTTAGCTTGTTCGAGTTAAGGTTCGAATGCAGTCATATGTGTCTATTCCATCGTTATGGATGTGTACGTATGGTCTTTGTCGCCTTTTATGGAGCATTGGTATCGGTATTAAATTATATGAGTGTACCGATAGTATATTAAATTCTAGAACTTGTTTTTATGATGCATCCCGAGACCACATAGTAAGTATTAGCATTTGCTAGATAAGAGGCACTAGGATTAACCCATGTTTTAAACCTGTAATTGTTATTATGGTCACATAGACTATATAACTATCCCACACCCTTGCCCTGCACTCATTTTTAGTGTAGGATACCCCTAGTACAACCCTCTAAGCCTATCCTTTTTCACGATTCTCGTAATTTTCTGGTTAAGCCAGACTATCAATGAAGAGCATTGTTAACCCTTGAACCAATTGTTACACCCAAATCTCCTTAGCCTACCTTGTATGTACTCGCTTTTAGTACATTATTGTTTTAACCCAAGTTAATTATTGAGTCACGGTTTCTAAGTCCTTATCTTTGTAAATACAGTTTTGGGACGATTGGGATTCATGGTAGTATTCATCTTATGAAGAATTGGGAAAGAAGTAAAACTTATTACCCCCAATAGAGCTGAATAAGCTCCATGTTATGTTGATCAACCTTAATTTGGGTCATTAGTTAGATTGTAATTATCAAGTATGTAAAAGTTCAAGTGTAGAGGTGTATCTATAAACCCCCATGATGTATTATATGTTTAAGCAATGGCAGGGCAAAAGTGTACGAAAAAATATATGAAAAAGAAAGAAAAAAAATATTCGAAAAAAAATGTATAAAAAAAGAGTAAAAAATATACGGGCTACCATTTGCTTATGTTTATGTTTATCATAGAGTCAAGAAAAGAAAAATAAAGGGATGGATATAGAGTTATGTCGAGTTTGTATATCTTGTCTGAGTGTTTGGCTTAGCAACCCAACCAGCGTGTATTCTTATAAATAATTAGCTAACCCTTCTACTCCAAATTCACCAAAAAGTCACTCCCCAAATGTATCCCATCCATTTCCATTTCCGTTAATGTTATCTTACACCTATACCCCACAACTCTTTAAAAGACCTCTTTGATAGTAATGATTAATACTTGCGCCTAGCAGTGGAGGTTTGATCATTTACCAAGCCTATGGTAATTTATATGTTATGACAGGTAATGAGTGTTAATTTTTCGTTTCCCATAGTTGTTATAATTTACTATATACCCGAGAGAAAGAGAGAATCTAAACACTTATGTAAGGTGCTAGTATATTCTTTCCGTGCTTTTAATTATGAGGTCTAGGAGGTTGTGTCGTAAACTGCTTTTAAAGAGTAGGTTAAATGCCCCGAATATTGCTATTGTCTAGGTCAAAAAGCCCATTTGCTTGAGGATAAGCAAATCCCAAGTGTAGGGGTATTTGATAAGGTGTCATTTTATACACTATTTCGGAGTCATTTAACACCCTAAATCATGCAAATATGCCCAGGTTATATGATTAATAGTTTGTTTTTAGGTTTTTAGCACTTGGATGACATTTGGAGGAAATACACGTGACTTGGGCTCATTTGGAGAAGAAACGGACAAGACTACAGACCTACACCAAATCTCTTGAAGAAATGTGCTCACAGAGTGTGGAGACGGTGTCGCAAGCATAAAGCAACGCCGTCGTGATCTATCTAGTGGCGGTGTCAGAGAATTGACGACGGCGGCATGACGTAACCGACTTAAATCAGACCTAGAAGAATCTACTTTGTGACGGCGTCGCGACTACAACTGGACGCCGTCACAGCGATTTCTCTATATATACAAAACCAAATTTAGGGTTTTAGGTGTGTAACTTTGTATAACTTTTAGAAGCCGAACCCTAAGTATTTTGTTAGCTTTTAGACCGTCTTAAAGGCCTCAAAACCCTATTGTAACCGACCTTAATCCATGTTTTGATCAAGTAAGATTATTTATCTTTAATCTATCAATATGTCTATGTATTGTTTGATTGATTTATGTTCTTGTTTCCTTTATAACATGTTAGGCTAAACCTTCGCTTGTATTTACTTATGATTGCAAGAAAGTTAGATTGTAGATCCTTTTATTGTTGCTTTTTGTAATGAATGTGCACGTTAGGCTTTAGAAAAATAGCCACAAGATATTGAATTGGCATAGACGTCTAGGGAAACGCGAGAAGTGTAGAAAGGATACCATTGGTAACAGTTTTCATACTACCTTACCCCTAATATGGTTGATCCCTCTTAAGATATTTCAATTGCATTTAATATACTCTTAAAGGCCTTGTAATAGTCTTCCTACTACCTTACTTGTGCGTTGCCTTAACAGAATATTAAATAGACGATGGGTTCGTGTAATTCGTTCACGACTTAGGAAATACTTACATAGATCATCACGAGTGTGACAAGGCAACAGGATTAGAAGAAGCAATCTAATGAGTAATGCATGATTAAGTAAATACACTATCTTATCATAAAGTTATCACCAGTATTATAGATTATATTTAGTTAATTAATTAGTTAATCAAACCAACCTCTTAAACCCATGATTTTATCTACTTTCTATAAAATTTAAAAATACAAAAAGAATCTCCTTTCAATCTTGTAGATCTCGGCTAAGCCTTGTTCAAGCCTTCCCAACCTATTCCCCTAGAGAATGATAACAACCCCCGAGTCTTGCCTATACTACGCTACAACGATTAGGTACACTGCCTAGGGAGTTGTAAAACTTCGTGTAGAAGTCTTTATGACAACCGCATACATCAACAACAGAATTACTTTGCATAATAGACATAATATCCTGATTGATAACTGCTCTTAAGAGACGCTCGATTTCATGTTCCAAAGCCTTGTGCTTAGCAAGAGATTCATCAACTTATTTTGCAAGAGATTTGAAGTCTCGAACAAATTTAGCTGCTTTGTTCAAAAATTATATTTTGAAATTTTGAACTCTAGCATCAACTTGGTTAACGATAGGAACATTTTCATCTTTTAAAATTTTATAAAGCTCTTGATGAGCAGAAGACAACCAATTGTGTATATCTAATGTTATTTTTTGTTTTACAACACGTTGAAGAGTCACAATGGTGCTTTTACCTCATTTATAAATTTTCGTGCAACACTTGGAGAAGTATCATCCGAAAACTCTTCATTTGGTATTGAAATAGATTTGGAAACCGATTTAGAAACACTTGCCATTTTGGAAGTATTTGAAAAATACAACTCTTCACTTGACTTGGCCTTTTGAGAAACAAAAACCTCTGAAAGTTGATTAATCTTTGCATAATTTGCCAGTTTTATTTCTTTGTTCAATTGTTTCATTTTTAAGCGACTCTCTTGAGCAGTGTCTCCTCCGTATCATACACAGCAGGAGGATCATGCTATTCTAATAAAACTTTGCCATTATACAAACTCTGTTGTTTCTGCTGAGCTTGCTTGAGATAAAAAGGATTTTGATAACCCAAAGCCATTATCTATTCGGTTTCTGTTTGGTAAAAACACGTCTGCTTTAGGTGAAAGCATGTGCAGTCGTTTGAATCGATTGACTCGTTTTGACCAAAATGTTATCTAGTTCCTTTATCTTATTCTCAAGTTGAATTTGTTTATCAAGAAGCTCGTATTCGCGTGTTTTGAAATCAGTCTTAAACTTTTTCTTCTCTTGTTGAAGATAAGAAACAGTTGATTTTTCTTTTGAAAGCTGGTTATTTAGATTTGCTATTTCCTCATTCAAAGTCTTTATCGTTTTAGCAGAACATAAGTGATGTCATTTATCCTTTTATTAAGACATTGCTCTTGATAAATATACTATTTGTATAACTCCTATCAAGTTTAGTCATATATTTACTTGAATTGATTTAAAAAACATTTTACTTGATTTTTATATCTAGCAAGCTCAGTGGTCAATTTTTCATTTGCTTCTTTCATTTTGCGATTGACAGTGTTGACTTTCTCAACTCTAATTGCCAAATTTATTAAATATGATTCAAAAATGAAGCACTGTTCCCTCAACATTTAGGAAGTATGTTATCAATTGGTTCCTCCATTATGTTCCACACTAGATTCCACAGAGATAACATTACTGTTATTTTGTTGAATCATATGTGGCTCAGTAATGGGATCGGGTATCTCAGTATACTACTACTCTTGAGTATACATATTGAATATATCATTATTATAACAATTTTCATAATGGTATACCTTAGCTGATCCATTTGAGTCATAGACGGGAGCTTTGTTAGTCTGAGTACTCGATGTCAATGCTTGCTGCAAATTAGCCATCAAGATGCAGTTTGCATTGACTTCCTCAATCTTATCAAGATCCCGTGCAGCAGTCATCAAATCAAACTCTTCGGCTTGGAGTTGGATCCCTGCTTCTTCCTTTTGAGCATTCAGCAACTGAGTCTGAAGAGAAGCAGCATCCCTTCTCTTTGGTCTAACTGTGCAGTTTCTAGCAAGATGACCCATTCCTCTGTAGTTGTAACACCTTATCTGATTTCTGTTGTTCCCATTACCATTACCATTACCTTCAGATCATGCTACTACAACATTACCATTCCCATTTTGATTCACATTCTGATTAGCAATCCCCAAAACAACAATAAGCCCATTATGATTTCCAATATTCTGAACACTCGAGTTCTGAACTGCATTCTGAACAACCTAATTTCCTACATTCTGAACTACATTATACCCATTCTAATTCCCAATATTCTCCCCAGCATACTATCTAAACTGATTCTCACCATTACCTCCAACCATCTGTATTTGTCTGTCTTGACCCATATTCATACCCAGTTGTGCAATCTGCTTGTTGTATGGGTTGGATGAAATTCTTTTGTTGTTTTTGGTTGGTGTAAAATAGTTAAGTTTGAATGCTTTAGCCGTTAGAACAAGTGTCATGTTCATTGCAGTTGTGGGATATGAAATGTCTTCGAGATTTAACATTAGTTTTTGCATGTAGTTCGGGTTGAATGAATGGTTGTGGGATGTAGTTGTTGTTGGGTAGTGGTTGTTTCATGTAGGTAGTCTGTGATGGTTGATCTTGGTGAAACACTGGATAATTGTAAGGATTATTGGAATTTGCCATTAGTGCTAAAGGATTATGTGTTCTTGCAAGTCATTCTGCCCTCAGCTCATTTACCTCCACTTGATTGTATTTCAAGAAATCATACAACTGAGTGTAATCTACTTCATGCAAATCCTTTGTTTGGTGAACAATGGTAACATGTCGTCTCTATTCTAGTTGTAGGTTGTTTAGAAACTTGAGATTACTTGCAATCTATTCTGGAAAAAGTTTGTTTCTTTTAAAGTCATTTATTAACTTTGAGAAACGATGATAGTAAGACTCAATCGATTCCCCATCAGTAGAAGTAAACCTTTCCCATTCATTAAACAACTTTGCCTTTTTCTATTGACCCCCAATGTTAGAACCTTTCATCATTTGCTAAACACGTAACCAGATTTCCTGAGCAGTTTCATAACAATCAACAGCAGCATAAATGTCTTCAGGAAGACCCATGAGTATTGTTTGAATGGCTTGATCATTGGCTTGTATTTACTTTACTTCTTTTCAGTAAGTTCCTCATCAGTCTGCTCATGAAAAGTTTCAGCAACAGGAACTTCACGGTCTGGATCACCTGGTTCAGGAATTATTCGTCTGACATATGAACCATGCATAATGGAATTATAGATTAGCTTTCTGTTTGGTTTACTCTTTGCATAACGAAGAAGACGATAAGACCATGGAACATAGTTGTCTTTGTTAAGCATAGGTGGATGGTTTTTAGAACCAGCAACATAAATGTCTTGTTGAGTCGACATTGAAAAAATGATGTGAAATGGTATACTAGAATCGTTTTAGTGATTAGTGATTACGAGTTATCCTTAATTGTTGTTTAAAGAGCTTGAATCTTAAAGATGAAATGAAATCAAGAATCAAACACTAAAACCAAAAAATTAAAAGTCTTATTTCACGGGATTTTACAAAGTGTTGAAACCTGAATACATGTTTCGCATGAATATCTCTTTTAATATTTCGCACGATTATGCACTTGTAATGTTTCGCTTGATCATGTCTTGTAATATTATGCAGGAATATACAATGTAATGTTTCGCAAGCTTGTTACAAAATGGACAAAGTAACGTTTCTTATTAATGTAATATTTCGCATAAGCGTTACAACGTGTTTAACATAAATCGCATGACATAAATCGTACATTACATAAATCGCATGACATAAATAGCACATCACATAAATCGCACAAAATACATATTCCGCACCCTTAATATAAAATGGACAGCATTTTGTTTCGCGCGATTGTAATATTTCGCTTGCATGAGTAACACTTGTTAAGACATAAATCGCACAACCTGTTGAAACATAAATCGCGCAATCCAATATTTACTTATTTCACAAGATTCAACCTCTACTTATTTCGCACAATTCAAAGTTAACATAAATCACACGATCAAAAACATTCTAAACCCATATTTTGATGACCCAAATAAGCTGTGGATAAGCTCGAAAATAAGTGAAGTACAAATGGTTTTGCAAAAACAACAACTTTTTATCGAAAAAAAGAAAAAGACGTGCGGTTTAAAATGTAAAAAGACGATCAAAATAAGCCCGAATAAGCAACTATGAATCACCAACCACTCTTTGGCTCTTGATACCACATGTTAGACTATCTCAAACACATCGCATACACATGAAATGCTAGAAATCTTAGAGAGAGAAAGATGAGACTAGAGAGAGAAAGAAACAGAAAAAGTGGAAGATTACTATGAGAGAAAATGTAACCAACACCCTCCTAACATGCTAGAAGGACGATCAAAAACCTTCTAAACCCATATTTTGATGACCCAAATAAGCTGTGGATAAGCCCGAAAATAAGTGAAGTACAAATGGTTTTGCAAAAACAACAACTTTTTATCAAAAAAAAGAAAAAGACATGCGGTTTAAAACATAAAAAGATGATCAAAATAAGCCTAAATAAGCAACTACGAATCACCAACCACTCTTTGGCTCTTGATACCACATGTTAGACTATCTCAAACACATCACATACACATGAAATGCTAGAAATCTTAGAGAGAGAAATATAAGACTAGAGAGAGAAAGAAATAGAAAAAGTGGAAGATTACTATGAGAGAAAATGTAACCAACACCCTCCTAACATGCTAGGAGGGTGGTATTCATACCCTAAAGAGGGCTTGGCCTTTTGGGCTTTTGTTTGGACCTTCTTGGGCCGAACTAGAAGAAAACAAAATGAGATTTAGCCCGACACCTAGGCCAAATTAACTTAACATAATTCCAGTAAACTACAATTTTCCAATACAAGGTTCGGGATTAAATAATGACCATCACTTGACTAAAAACGAGGCTAACACTACTTAATCGGTTGAATTCATCAAAATTTGCTCCAAGAGGTGAATCACAGGTGAACAAATCATCATTAATCATGATGAGCCATAGTACTTTGGATTCTTTCTTAATTACCTTCATCTTTGCTACTAAAAAGATCTAGAAAATTGTTAGTAGAATCAGTTTGGAAAAAGTTATATAAAAAAAGTTTAAACTCTAAACCTGAATACTAAAATTTAAACCTGCTGTATCAGATGATCAATACGCCATATTTAATTAACTGAATACGCCGTATTGATCTGTTGAGTATGAATACGATGTATCTGAGTCGAAAGGTTAATACGCCGTATCCACTAATTATAATACGCCGTATTGGTCTGTCGACCAGAACTGTAACAGAAAAGAAAAATAAGGCGGAAAAATAAACAAATATGCAAAATTATAGAATGTAAACTAATCTACTAAATTAAACAAATAAGATATAGAATTATATAAAATTTTACACTAATCTAAGTTATGTTAGATCTAAACTAAAAATACTAATAAATAAGAATTAAACAATTTTGTTCCCCGGCAGCGGCGCCAAAAACTTGATGTGTCGTTGTGCGTATGTATTATTTATTATCAAGTTTTACTATTTATATTTTGCCGACTATACCTAAAACAACACTAACGGACAGTGTACCCGATCAGGTGTAGTTTCGTTGGTAAGTAGGGTGTCGATCAGTAAGAGCGAGATCATTGATAAGTAGGTGTCGATCTCTAATAGTGAGAACTTAATACATAATTTATCAGTCTTTTGAGTTATCTAGTTAGTCCCTAAGTTATTCAAGTTATACTAAGTTAAACCTAAACTATTGGATAAAGGGGGATTTCAGCCTTAAGACAGGCACGAGTTTGGTTTACCTTAACTGAGACTGGTGATTAACACACAAACAACTAAAATTTAGAAGATAATGAAGCGTCAAGCCTATTGTAAGGGAACCGTATTAACCATATTTATCTAATAAAATGCTGTTTTGTTAATATGCACATGTGTCTTATCTCCGTTGTTGATATATCATTCCTAATTAGGTGGTACTTCTTCCTAAACCTCGACATGGCAATTCTTTCCAATTAACCACATCCGCATAAGCAATCAAGTGTTGATTAGTAAATCTATCTAGAAAACAATAATGGTGATCTCATGGAATCCTAGCTCATCGAGACTTTAATTAACTTACAGCATAACGCTCTTTATATACTAAAGTCCACAGGTCCATGATCTTTACCCAAGGAAACAGAAACGTTTAATTGTGATCCTAGGTTCACCTAATAGTCCCTATACGTGTTCACTAAACCAGAGGCAAAGACATGTCAATATTTGTGATCCTATTACTCTAGATATTAAAATTGTAATATGGAGAGTTATCCCGGCATCTAGTCCACTTGGTCTGTTTTCTAGATCCAGTTGAATGATAGGTCGCATACTTAAGCACATAAACGAGTATAAATTGATAAACATAAAGCAACACACAACTTATAAGATGCAATCGAGATAAACATAAACCAAACATTAAATTATCAGGTATCAGCCAATAACCATTGTAATGCATACAAATGTCATAGACGAACGATTAAGGTAACTTAACCAAGTTAATGAATGATACCAAAAACCGAACGCGTATTTAGAGTATAAGAATTTACAAGGGTTTTCCTATGGATTGAAGGGCTTTGCGAGACCTTCGTAGCTTCTCTTTTCTTCTGAAAGTCAAACCTGGTGGTTAATGCCTTCATCTTAGTATTCGGTATAAAAATTGCACGCTAAATTCGTATTTAGGGCTCGGTATTTATAGCCTTTAGAATTCGGTCGATACGGCGTATTGGAATTAGTCAATACGGCGTATTGGGGTTTTCTTGGAGTGGAGACTACGATAAATATTTTCCAGAATCTTTCATGAACCACCAGTGAATACAACGTATGAGTCTTCATGGATACGGCGTATTGGTCTTTAAATCTTCGTGGTTGCTTGTGAAGCTCAAGCGCAGATATGTTGTATCTTCCTTGATGGATACGGCGTATTGGTTGTCAGAACAGCAGATTCTTGATTTCTTTGTTTAAGCTCCAAAATGCGCGCCTTTTAGTTAAACTTTACCAATTGCTCTATATTTAATACAAATAACAAATATAAGCAATTAAGTACCAATTGATGCATAAAATAATATAGAATGACCAATTTAGTTGGGATAAATGATGTTATAAAAGTGACGTTATTTGATGTCATCAGTGATACCGTTGGTATTACAAAATTCTCCAAATTGCACTTCATTATCAAATTCCCTACCGTGGTTCATCCTAATTGACACTATTGAACATCCTAACTGATTTTGTATTTTCCGACTAAAGATTTCAAATTGCTCAAAAGCCTCGGTTTTATTCTTAAGAAATCTTGTCCAAGTATACCTAGAATAGTCATCTACTATGACTAAGGTGTAAAGTTTTCCTCTGTAAGTCCGTGCGGCGGATGGACCGAAAGGATCCATGTGAAGGAGTTCTAGGCATCTAGTCATTGAGACTACATTCTTAGCTTTGTGACTAGCGTGAGCTTGTTTTCATATTTTGCAAGCATCACAAAAATGTTGATTAAACTTAAGCTTAGGTAAGTTTTTAACTAATTCCTTAGATGACAACGATTGAATTAAACGCATATTTTCGAGACCTAATCTCCTATTCCATAAAGTGGAGTTTTCTACAATCGTTGTAAGACAAATTTTGTCTTTCGGCTTCTTTCCTAATTTCAACATACAAGCCGCTTTTCCTAATACCTCTACCTATGACTTTTCCATCCTTAGTAATTTCACTATCATGTTCAGAGAAAATTAATTTACACTTATTATCACTTATTTGACCTACACTTAGCAAGTTAAATCTTAAATTATCTACATGCTCTACATTATCTATATTAAGTGAGTCATTAGAAATCGTACCTTTGCCAATGATGTTACCGCGAAGATTACTACCAAAAACGACATTACCTTCATTGTATGCCTTGTAAGTTGAGAAGAGCTTTCGATTTCTCGTCATGTGTTTGGAGCAACCGCTATCTTTTATCCATTCATCAGGATCCAAATCGATCCCAAGGCATATCTCACTAGATGCGTGAGCCATGAGACACATTTCATCTTTGACCTTTTATTCATCTTTCAGACCGCTATCACTCCAAGAACCTCCGACGAGAGCTCTTTGGTTCTTGTCCTTTGGTGGTTTCGAACATTCTCCGATAAGATGATTTGGATCACCGCATCTAAAGCATTTCCTATCACTTTTGCCGTTCTTGTCATCTCGGCTTCTTTGAAACGTCTTTTTGTCATTCCGTGGTTGTCTTACGAACCTTCCTCTTCTCTTGAAGAACTTCTTAAAGTCTCTAACCGCCATGGCGTATTCTTCATCTTCACTTCTGAAAGTCGAACATTCTTCATCACTAGATTCCTTTTTAGCCTTTAAAGCAAGAGATCTCCTTTCTTCTTTGAGTTTGACTATTTCATAATCTTTCTTGATGATCATCTTGTGAACTTTGAGGTTCCCGATGAGTTCATCAAGTGATAGTGATGTTAATTCTTTCGACTCTTTGATCATTGTGACCTTTGCTCTCCATTTAGGATGTAGAGCCCTAAGATACTTCCTAACATAGTTCTTGATAGAGTAACCTTCATCAAGAGCTTTTAGACTAGTAATAATAGTATTAAACCTAGCAAAAGCACTATCTATAGATTCGTCTTCGAAAATAACGAATTGTTCATATTGTTGTACCAAAAGGCCAATCTTGTTATCTTTGACTAGGTTATTACCTTGATGGGTGATTAACATGGTTTTCTAAATTTCTTTTGTCGTATTACACATGAAAATTCTTTCATATTCTTTTCTAGGCAAGCGTTGTAAATAACCATTTTGGCCTCGTTATTTTGGCAAGTCTTTTCTTAAGATCGTCATTTTATTTTTCAAAAGGGACAACCTCATCTAGTTTGGTTTCCGGATTATTTTGAATGGATTAAAAATCGTCGTTAGTAATAACATGCCAAAGATCAAGATCTTTTGATTTCACATATGTTTCGAATCTATTTTTCCAATAAATAAAACTATCACTTTCAAAAAGTGGTGGTCTTTGCATAGATTGCCATTCTAGATATTTGTCGGAATCTATAGATTGATCCAAGCTTTAAAATACAATATATTTTAAAAATCTTGAGTGACCTCGGCTTCTGATACCAATTGTGGAAACTAGAAGGGGGGTTGAATAGTTTATCGGTTAATTGGCGTTTTAAAAACTTTGTTTATAAAAGCGTTTGATTCGAGTATATGTGATATCAACCAGCGATATGAACAACCAATATATCAAATCTACTTACAATTCAATCACAATATAAACAATAAATAAGAAACGTAAATAAAAGATAAGAGATAGAACGATCAAACCACAACATCGAGAATTATAGTGTTTCGTCTATGAAGCTCTTCTTCGCCCTACTCCACTCCTCAAGTATCCAACTCTAGATTTCACTATGTCAACAAGCTCCCTATCAGGCATAGAAAACCGTTTACACGTCACTTATATTTTTTTCGACATTAAGCTATTTGTCGAGTCCTAATCTTAGCTAGAACCAATCTACACATTCACTAATGTATTTTAAGGACTAAAATACTAACCAACACTCAATCAACACTTCCGAATTTATACACTATCCGAGTTACACAATCACACAAGATCAAACAATAGAGGTTTGGATCTAAAAGAAGATAGAAGAAATTACTAATCTATAACACTTCATTTCTTGGCGAATACGAGTGTTCTTCTCTTGCACTTGATAAAAGGAGGAGGAAGAAGAGATTGGATCACTTGAAACAAGATTAAACTATATTAGTGATCAAGAGTTTTAGAGAGAGAAAAGGGATTTTAGAGAGAGAAAGAGATTTAAAAAATCTATGCAAAGAGGTCTGAAAATCTGCAAGGAATAGTGCAGTATTTATAGCCAGGAAATAGTAACGTCTCTTGTGGGCGGTCCCAGATATATATGGGGGCCATCTTGCCTATCAGGGGGCCGCCCCTAGGCAGACGCTCTTATTTTTGTCCTGTAGTGAGGAAGGTAAAATCTGATGTAGAAGGTTCCATTTTGGGGGGAAAACCGTTATTTGAATTTTTATATTTAATTAAAACATTTCTTAATAAATGAAAACATTTTGTGTATTTTTATTATGTAAAAATACGTTTGTAGAAATGTAAGGTTTAAGAAAAATTATTTCTTGATCACTAATCATGTTTAATGATTTGTTATACATACCTTAAGTGATTTACGTCGAAATGGAAGTTTTACGATTAATAACGTGTAAACATTTATTTTTATCATAAATGTTTTTACATTTTGTCATCTTCAAAACTTAGAGGAGTCGAAAAATATAAATAACGTTTTTAGACATTATTTGTATTAACAGTCCTTAAGGTTATCCGTTCGCTGCAAAGTTAGTCCTTAATGAATTACTTTGCAACGGAACGTTAACATGAAGGACTACTACTGTACAAAAATTCAAAAATAATTAACGCAAGTAGCCCTTGGGGTTATCGATCAGTTTCAAAGTTAGTCGCACACGCTATGCGACGAAACGCAGGTTACAAACCTCACTGCATTAAAAATGCAAGAGCGTACAATACTTGTACTTTACTTATGGCCCGTTTGGTTTATAGATGTGTTTATGATTATGATTTAGATTTGGATTTAAATTTGAAGTGAGAAAGAGAAAAAATATATATTTTATAATATTATAATTATAAAAGATAAATAAAAAGAATAATAATAAAATTTATTTCAATAAAATAAGTTTTAAAGCCAAGTGAGTGGTGAATATAGTGTATGTGCCCACTACTTAAGAAAAAAATAAAAAGTGTGAGTAGGTTTCATGTAAAACCCGGGTATTTAGAGAGAATTCATATATGCTATATTTTTGACACCTATTCCTAATATTTGGGGCCCACATTTGCTACCAAACATCATATTTTCAATTTTAATTCTAAAACCCATAGCTAAACCATGAAACAAACGGACCCTTATATTTTTTTAACTTTCAAGTGAGATGTAATCATTTATGAAATGTGGAAACGAGTCTTCCTTTTATAGAGATTTATCTCTTTTCACTTTCTTCTCTTTTTCAATGTGAGATATTACTTTTTCTACAATACTTATAACTCTTAATCAAAAGTATAATATACGTTTTTTATGATAGACTTATACTTACAAATTTACTGACTAAACTACTTACAAAGTTAAAACACTTAATGTTACAATCAATCGTAAGATAGTATCTAATGCTCATTAAATAAATTAAACAATTTATTAAGACTCAAAAAGATATCTAATGAAAAAGAAAATAATATGACACACATAAGAGCTATTTTCATTAAAAAAATGCATATGCTTATTATTAACTTTTATCAAACAACAGAAATATTGGCATGCGTTTGGGCAATAAAAAAGAAAACTTCACGAGTAATGATGTGTAAAAAAAATATCAAAACGCACCCACAAATATAAAAAAAGTTACAAAACCGACCTTAAACTTTTACCTATTTACGACTTTTTTATATAACAAACTTTATTTATCAAATATGAAACGCATATCTATCGATTTATACGGAAGAAAAATGTCACTGAAAAGATCGTCGAAATGCGAACAAAACGAGCCCAATATTGCAATGTTTCTGACATGCGTACAATTTTATAAAAAATGTTGAAGTTTAATATATAGTTTTAATAAACTTACGGAAATAGTCCCTGAGGTTATCGGTTCGTTGCGCGGTTAGTCTCAACGACTGACTAATAGTACTTGGGATTATCGGTCCGTTGCAAAATTAGTCTCGCGCGCTCTGCGACGATGCGCGGGTTACGAACCTCGTATCAACTATAAATCAGTAGTATATATTTTTTACTCATTTTATATGCACTAGTGTTTGAAAGAATATAGCCACCCAAACATCTTATTTTTTCATCGGTTACTTATAAACTTTTGAGCTTTATTATGATTTCTTTTGTTTTTGATGTTTTGAATGTTTTTTTATTTGGCCTAGTCATAGTAGTAAATTGTATATCTTACGTTAGATGAAACTCGTGGATGATGATTTTGTTGTTGTGGTTGTGCAAAACCTATTTGGGGTTTAAATACTTGAATGTTTTAGACTAAAGAGGTTTGTGGTTATTTGGAGGTTAATTATTTTATTGGAATATTGTCTAATCATATAAAATAAAATAAATGACATGTGTAGTTGGAATCTAAACGTTAATACTTTTAAGAATTCACTAATCGCGACTAATAGCATGTGTAGTTGGAATCTAAGGTGTTGTTTGGTTGGGCAATTTTAGATGGTTTTTGATGTAATTGGATTTAAAATCTAATAAAAATCGTGTTTGGTGTGTTCAGAATGATGTTTTTTAATATTTGGGACCCATGAAAACCATGGGTTTAAAAGACATGACTGGCTGGATGTATTTTGATATTGGTTGATAAAAAAGTGTACAGACACAAGTACCCTTTAATAAATGTTCCCTCACCAACTTTTTTTTCTTTCTTCTTCACTCTAATCTCTCTCTGGCTCTCTGCACTCTTTTTTATCTTCTTTCATTCAAGTAATATAATCCAAGTAATGTATGTATCATCTTTATCAACGAGATTCTACTACTTAATAATTTCATCTCCTTTAAATTGATACCTCTAATGAGTAATTCGATTTTTGATTTCATCTCCGTTAAACTCTTTGTTTGATTTGATTTGAAGGTTGTTGGCTTCTAATAACTTCATAGGCTTGATTTTGTTTCTTCAATGCATAATTTTGCGATTTATTTTGATTGATTCGGTTGTGTTCTTATTTCATATTATTGTGTTGATTTCGTTTTAGGATGCATATGCTATGTTTTGTGTTAATTCGAATGTTGTGTTTGTTAACTGGGGTTTTGTGATTACTAGTTTATTGATGATGATTTATTATATAATGGAAAATGTGCTTCAGTTAAGAACATATGCCCATGGAGAAGATGAAGTGATATTGTAGGCAATTTTGTCATATACTATTACTATTATTGCAAACCAGTTTATCATTTTTGATAACCAAACACATCAACATCATTTGTAATACCAGTATTTATAATACTTCTGGTTTTGAATTTGAAACACCAAGTTTTTAAATTCGCAAACCAAACGGCTCCTAAATGTTAATAATTTTAAGAACGACTAACAGCACAATTTTGAGGTGGTGTTTAAATGTGTTTGATTTTATGTATTTGCTTTATCAACAAACAAATAAATGTTAGCTCATATTCACTATCTCACCTCTCAACTTACTAAAACTTTAGTCATTTAAAAGGTGTATATTTGATTTTAAGTTTAAACTATTTTAGGGTAATTTAGTTATAGAATATGCGGTTCTAAAGTTCACTAACATCTTAAACTATAACTTTAAGTACACTTTTTCATTGTAATTTCTAAGTTGAACAACTCAAAACAATACTAATAAGATCAACATTAATTTTGTAAATAGCTAATAACAATAACATGAAACTTGTTCACTAGTGGTAACTTGTTGAGATTTTAAAGGTTGATCTGTGTTTTTAAAAACTAATATTAAATAATTAAAAACTATAGAAGCTTGAAGTAGAGTGTCGACATTATACGTTCTTTACTATCGTTTATCTTTTTGGGTTAAACTAAGATTGTTAATATATTTTGTTTGTTTAATACTCAAATTTTTTTGTTATAATTTGATTTGCTTAATAACATAGTTAATGTATATATACAATAATGATTATCTTAACAAGCATGATAACTCGTGCGTTGCGACGAGGCTTCATTTTTTTGCGATAATTGACATTTGTAGATGAACTAAATGTATCTGTCGAATTTGTACTTAACTTACACCTCATGTAACCAATTTCTAAGCAAAAGGTGAGCAGAAGTACATAAAAACTATATCTTTACCATATAAAACAAAAAACTTTAACATTCATAGTGAGACATTCTTCACCAAATCAGGGTATAAGAGAATATGCAAGTTAACAAAAAGATAGATGAAATACATAATCATAAAGGGAAATAGAAGCTGGATGGAGAAACCTTTTTTGAATACCACATGAAACACGGTTAAATACATTATTTTGCTGTTACATGTTACAACCACTTGCAAAATTCATAATTTAAGTGTGGTTTCATAAACTTTACCACTTTGTTTGGTTATTCTTGAATTAGAGAAAAATAATAATAATTATACAACTGTGCTTTTTAGAGCAATGCTAGCAGATACTACACATGCATAAACAGAACCACAATAGTGGCGGATACTGTAACAAACCGTATTTTCACGTCATTTTACGACTTCAATCTTGCCATTATTTATTTTTAGGGTTTTACGCATTTACTTTTAATTTAAATCGTTTAGGAAAATCGCGTAAACTAAAAATCAACATTCAACGTAAACGGGCATCAAACAAATAAAAGTTTACATCAAGCAAGCGTTATATTATTTTTACGAAAATAATAATTAACTTTTTATATTTTATTTTTATATGTTACGTAAAATAATTACGTTTCGCATTTTGGAACCTTTTTGCATACAAGTAAACCATTCTACCTATCTATACTCAATCAAATACCCACAATTATACCCAATACCCAAAAATTACAAAATTTCTTATATAGATATACATATGGCCGGATATAGGCTATGAAAACACAAATAAATTTCTATCAAATGTCTTTTAGAATCACACACGTGTTTAATACAACTACAAGTAATCCCATATCAACTATCTTACACATAAGGACTCACTCCATACATTTCTTACACTAAACCACTCCCCCCCCTGGGCTTCTTACAACTAGTCATTCTAACTCCTAAACCATGGTTCTCTTTAGTGGTTTTGCAAGATATTTAGGTGATATTTGCTTAATTGTATATTAAATTACCCGGGATTTTGCCAAATAAAAGCCATAAAAATGCCAAAAGAATAGAAAAATGTGTGCTTTTGTGTTTATTGTGCAGGAAAGGATTGAAAAGACAAAAAGAAGCAAAAACAGTCAAAAACCGACAAGGAACGAAAGAGACAAGAAAAAGAGTGAAGAAACAGCCAAAGATCAAAGCCGGATCAGCCCGACACAGCAAGAAAGGCAGTCAAAGGTCAACATAATAAAGCCAAGGACCAATTATGACAAGTGTTCAAAGTTTAGAAGCTCATTTGAAGTTTTGAAGTTCAAAGGGGCCAAAGTTGTAAAAGAAGAAAGTTGTTTTATAAGAAGGAAAAAGAAGTTATCAAACACAAGGGCCAGAAGTGCAATTTCCGAAAGTTCTTTTATACTACAAAAGGATGGGGCAATCGCAGGGGCCAAATATGCCAACCCTTCATAGATTCAAACAGAAACCGCGTTTTTAAAACAACCTCCAACAAACTTAACCGTTTTTCCCGCCAAAATTGCCCACAACCCAACTTCGCCAATTCACTACCCCTGCTCCACTATAAAACCCAACCTTGTTCATAAACTTTCCCCTCATCACCTCGTCCATGTGGCATCATTTAATTGGCCAGGACACCTCATCAAAACTCATCCAACGGCTATAAGTAACTCGAAGATGATCAATGGCTGTGATTTGATGGATGATTCTAGAATTCTTCTCTTCTCTTCTTCATTCCTCTATAAATAGCAGCTTAGGATTCATTTTGTTGTTGTTTTTTTAGTTTTAATTTTCAGTTTTGTATTTTTTTCTCAAAATTAAGCATTTTACTTTCAAGTTTTTTTTAAATAAGCATTAAGCTCTTGTACCTTCTCTTGTCCATCTTGTACTTTACAATTCTAGCAATAACATTTAGTTTTAACAGTTCATTGTCATTTGTTTTCAAAATTAAGTCGAATTTACTCATTAAGCTCTTAATAAGCTCTTTAGAGCTTAGTACTGTTCACAAGCTCAAA
>BQNB010075632.1:0-31401 GCA_026074375.1 Tanacetum coccineum | reverse complement strand
AATGGAACAGTAATGACCAAAACACACAATGAACATAAAACACACTGCTTCAATATTATTAAAATAATACGAGTACTCTTAAAGTACTGGGGTTATAAACCTTGAAGCTATTACAAATTTTCTCTCTAAGTATTTCTATATCTGAAATGTATCTCTAAAAGTTCTAATTTTCACTACTCTTAGGATCTCCTTTTATAGAATACAAGGAGTCCTTTACAAAGATATCTGCCTATCTTTTAGGATCAGTTATAATTCAAAACTAAACATCCCGAAATACTCTCCATGCATTCTTATCTTCAGTTCTGCAGCTTTGACCATCAGCAGTACTAACTCTTTTCTACTAGCAGTATTAATTAACACTGGCAATACTAACTTTGTACTGGCAGTACGAACTCCTTTAGTACTGTTGGCAGTATTAAGTCCAATGAAGATTTATTCCTAACAATATATATACATACACACACACACACACACATATATATATATACACACACACACACACACACACATATATATATATATATATATATATATGTATACATATATATGTATAAGTAACCTAAGCAAGTATCAAAGTAGTGTGTAATGCACTTTGAAAATGTTGCTTGATGCAATGTAGTGTGAAACGGTTATAGTCTAGGGTAAAAATCATGTAAACACTAGACTCCTCCTTATAAAACCAGTGCTTTGATACCAATCTGTAATCCCCCAAAAATGTGTAGCAGCGGAGATGGATACGGGGGAGTTACTTAATAATACACAAACGCTAGATACAAGAGAACGACCTCTTAATGTGTCGTTTTTATTAGTATATCTCGTTGATTTCCTTGTAATTGATATAACATTTGTCTCATAATTTGCTTTACATGTAAAGCTTGAATAGCGATTAAAACGTGATTTCGATCTTTGTATATAAGTAGTTTCCAGAATGAATCTTGTCATTTTAGACTCACTTTGCACTCAGATAAGCAAAGCATCTAATTCACATGAGATTATACATGCTTAAAAAGTGTCATCATAAAGTTGGTGAGTTCATTAGGTTCGTTTAATATAATGTTGAACCAAAGTTCTGTAAAGTATGTATGTCGTTTCAATCCTCTAATATTCTTCCAATATGTTGTTTGATTTTTGCAATTCATAGAGTAGGTATAAATATGCATGACCATTTTAATCCCTAATATTAGTAACCAATTAGTATGTATAGTTGACCAACTATGTTCAAAGTATGTATCTTTATTATAGCGCACCAACGAGCACTTAAAATGTTCATGTGTGTATAAAACAGTGATTACGATTACTCCTAACTTCAGATGAAACGATGCACTAATGTGTACTCTATCGAAGGTGTACACTAATAGACACCAGAAATTTATGAAAAGAATATGTACTCACCCATTAAAGGTGTCCCCTCCAAGAACACCCGTGCAGTATATATACCCATCACAGGTGTCCCCTCCAAGAACACCCGGGCAGTAATGTACCCCTTGTAGGTGTCCCCTCCAAGAACACCCGGGCAGTAATGTACCCCTTGTAGGTGTTCCCTCCAAGAACACCCGGGCAGTAACTTGTTGTTATCAGTTCAATCCGCTTAAGCTAATCCGTAATCATTTCAAAAGCAAAGTATGTATTCATGACCAAAAATGAAGTCAAGTAATGTATCCCATAGCGAGCTATGTAAATGAGTATGTAAACCAATTTGTAATCAACCATGTAAATGCATTTGTAAACAAGCATGTTCTCACCCCAAAATATATGTAAAACATGTAAAACGTGGGGCTATAAACTCACCTTGATGTTGCAGAACAATTGACGGATAGGCATCTAATATGCACAACACGAACGGAAGACGAAACGGCTCGATCAAGAAGTTGCGGTTTATCTTAACGGTTATATCCTACTAGCCTAGGATAATGTATTTGGGTTTTCCGATGAATGAGTACATCAACGCGACACGTTGATAAAAGATTTAGATTTAAAGTTGTAATAGCTTGGTGGTTGGCTAAACAAAATGAGTCATAAAGTAAACACAAAGTATGTAATATATTCCGTATATATTACATAATGAAAATTGACCGAGTATATAATTCATACTGTGAATTATATAACAAGATACACAACCAAAAGAATAACTCGAAGCGTATGTAATACACGACATGTGTTACATCTAAAAGATGATAATTAAAATAAAATGGTTTAATTATATAATACTTTCCAAGTATTATATAAGAAAGATGATAAAAATTAAAGAAACTAAATAATATAAAATAATATTTTATAAACTTATATTTCGTTTCCTCGACGGGTCGTGGCTAAAATAGTTGTCTCATTCGTAAAAGTATAGTTTTCGTTCGGTTGTCGGGTTATTGTATAATAACGAATTAATAATCTCAAAACTATATAACTTCGTCTTTTATCGATTTTTCTAAGATAATAGAAATTATAATGAAATTTATTAAGTATAGAACTTTTTATAAATTTCGGCATAAACCATTCGTTTATACGACATTTCCCCATATTTATAAAATTTAATGTTTTCCACTTTCCAAACAACCCGTGTTGCAAATTATTCACGAGCTTAAATTTATATCTAACTAGACAATTATTAAATACACATCGATTAACCAATTTAAAACCACCATTAGAATCACGGTTACATATATATATGGAGTATATATATAGATATATATATATATATATATATATATATATAAAGTCTTATTAATTTGATTAATGCGAATTTATATGTAACCAAAATCTCTCTCTCTCTCTCTCTCTCTATATCTCTATCTATATATATACTAAACCGCCTCCTCACGCCTTTCAGGTGTTTCTGTTCAAGCCAAACGCGCCCCTTACAACAAATGCTAACTGCCAAAACAACACACACCCTTGTGCATTTCTGTTCTACAAGCCAAACACGCGAACCCCAAGTCAAGCTTTGATTTCCTGCTATCCCAAACGCACCCATTGAAATGCAATCTGCCAACAAAAACGCCCCTTTTTGAGGCATTTACGAAACAACTAAACGTCTAGAATGCTCGCCTAGAAAGGGACGGACTTTATAGGAGTTGCATCATCTGGACAGTCACGCACCCTTTTCGATGTTTCTATCAAAACCAAACGCACCCTAGTGGTTTATTCTCTATAAACCAAACACACCTTCATGTCAATATGTGAGAAAACCAAACGCACCCCAGAAAGTCCCTTGGTGCGGTATATGAAAACAAATAGCACTTCGTTGCGTTTACACAGCCAACCCGACGCACCCTTGGTGGTGTTTTCGTCAAACCCAACGCACCCTTGTTGTTATGAAGACCCAACGCACCCTTGGTGCTTAATAAAATAAGCAAACGCACTCTTGGGTCGTTTATATAAAACCACACGCACCCTACGGCTGAGAACATAACCCAACGCACCCTAGCTCGGGGTTGTTAAACCAAAACCCACGCACCCTAGTGGTGGTGGTGACTGCCAAACGCACCCTTATGGTGTCTCTATCAAACCAACGCACCCTCGCTGGTGCTGAGACAAACAAAACGCACCCTTGGTGGTGGTTTAGGCGGTTGTGGTGGTGGAAATGGTGATGATGATGTCATGGTGACAGTGGGGTGGTGGTGATCATGGTGGCAGTGGGTGGGCGTGGCGGCGAGTGGTATAGTGGATCGGAACAGATCTCGGGTGAACGGGGAGAGTTTCGAAATTTCGCCAAAAAGTGCGGCCGGACGCCGACGACGGTGACGGTATAGGAGGGGCGGACGTCCGAGTGAAGGAGGAGGGGAAGAGAGAGATGTATGCTGTGTTATATATAATAAATAACTTATATATATATATATATATATATATATATATATATATATATATATATGATAATATATATGTATTGTATATTTCACACACGCGTACCCGCGACAAATTTCATAAAACGTTTTATAAAATTTATTTAAAACGTTTATTATTTATTTGTATATTACTGATAAACTTTGTCCGTAAAAATGATCTTTTACTTGAATATCTTTGCGTTTTTAATTGAACAAACGTTTTAACTGAGATAAAAGATAACTAATTTATTAAATACTTTTATTTAATAAAAGTGTTAATTAAATATAATTTAATTATTTTCATGTCGGTCTACCGTTTTTCTTGTTCTAAATCTTGCGAGGGATTTCCGGGTCATTTTTCTTTTTTTTTTGCTTATTTTCAGGTCTCGGACAAAACTACAAGTTGTCACGGATGTCGTCTTTTACATCAAAATTGCCTTAGAGACCTGAGTCGTGAAACGAGATTTAGTGTTTGTTTTATAAGTCAGACTTAAGATATATAAACATATATCTATTTTCTGTTTTCAATCAAATAAAGCGTTCAAAAAAAACTTTCTGCACATGAGATATGACAGTCAAATTAAAACATATTGATTTATTATTTAAAATATGTTCCGAAAACATTACTAGGTTAACGCGAGTAATACGTTTTTATGTGACAATAAAAGACCAAAAGCTCAAAAAGGTCAAGTCAGGAACCCAACAATGTCAAAGGTAAATATCCATTTAAAAATTCTTAAAATTTGTACGAGGAAATGTTACAGATCACCATATTAAGGCGTAAGATAGTATAAGACTGTTACCGGATGGTATCCTATTCTACACACTCCACTTCTATCCTAAACGTCATGCTAATAGTAATATTTTATAGCTAGTTCATATTCTGGAGCCTAAGTGCGCACACCATCACAAGAAGCAATATTAAAAGGAGCTACAAACTAAGTTTCATCTGCAATCAAAAAGTAAATACTTAATCGATCTAACCTAGCTCTTGTTAAAAAAGACACGAATACAATAATCTATAAAACAACAAAAAGACCATAATTGAAATATTAAGAGGTAAAGGACGTCACTTGATTAAAACATGAGTAATTGGAGGTTACAAAGGGTTTTGAGAACCCAAAAAACGACCTAATAAGCTCTACAAACTCGCTACCCCAAAAGTTATAAAGTTCGTCTCCTAAAAGTTTCACACTTAAAACCCTAAAAACGAGTTTGTATGTATAGAAAATAGACCGCGACAGCGTCGCGTTATAATCCTGACACCGTCGCTTCACTGAATCTTCTAGGGTTTCTGATGTGCTGTCGTGTAGGATCAATTTATTGATTACAAGCGTTTTAAATTATATTTTAGCCGACGATATCCTCAAAAAAAAACCCAACACTTAACACAGGCAGTGTACCCGATCTGGTGCGGAGATTTCGTGTAAGTAGCGGGTGTCGAACACTAAGGAGCTGAAGCGAGCCTCTTTGTTAATCTTATATATTTTATCAGTCTATTATTAATTACTCTAATTACGTTAATCCTAATTACTTGTTAAACCTATGCTATATACACTTCTAACGATAGATGGGGAGGTTTTTCACCTAGAGACTAGCAACAAGCGTTTTATGGATGACAATAATCATTCTATAAACACAACAAACATGCACCGAAAACAATCAAAAAATAAAGAGCCAGGTACAATCCCAAATAAATAAAAAACTTTTATCAGCCATATTAAAAACCGAGAAGACGACATGCAGTTTGTGGGGGGGGTTTATGACAGTGCAAGATTATCTTATCTACGAAGCGGCATAGTCATTCATCAAGACTTAGTGCTGGGACATCATCCTAGAGGACCTAGACACGATAAAGAGCCTGTCACAGGGCAGTAACTCGCTAGCCGCATAAAGATCATATATATATCTTAGTTTAATTATGAATCTAATCTAGGGATTATAGCAATGGTGATCTTGGATAAACCATAACCCATCAGCACTTACCCACGTTACTGTCTTGACGGTATTTTATATACAGTAGTCCAGCGAGAGAGGAGGATCAGGGGGAAGGGCAGGGAGAGCGGAGCAATTAAATCAAGAACATACTGTTGAATACATTACGGAGATCACCTGCCGGTCCAACAAAGCTCTTAATTTTAAAGACAAAGACAGAACGTTATTTGTGATCCTATAATCACAGTAATATTAAAACACCGCTAATAAGAGAGTTTATCCCGGTAATCTTAAAAAAAGCCCCCCTAACCCCAACTTTTTTTTTTTTGTTAGCTAACTAGACCCAGTGTGCGAGAAGATAGGAATCGCATATTCAAATACGTAGACAAGTATCAAGAGTGATAAACAAATTAAACTCACCAAACGATAATTAAGAAAAATCGTTATTAAAACAATACCAAACGTATTAAATCTTCTCATTAAGATGGCTATAATACCCCAAAGCGGGTATTACCCATAACACATTGTACTTATACAAGTGTGATCAATTATACCAAGTAAACTAAACGTTTACCCGAACGCGACACAAAAATTAAATGATTAACAAAGAGTAAGAACATTACAACAGGTGTCTTATATGTGAATCGTGAATCGATGCTTAACCCTTTGGTTCTCTTCACTTCTCTTTAGAAAATGCATCTTTTTATGTGTATGGTATGAAGGAAATATGATTTTGGCACAACTTGAAACGGCTCGTTTTTGAGTCTTCCTATTTATAGTCTCTGAAAAAGGCTCGAGATACAGCCGTATTGCGGCTATAATACGGCGTATTAAGGGTGGTTATCCCTTCTGGAGTGCGCGCAAAGTTTTATGATTCACAAAACATACATTCACAAAATAATAATATTTTTCTATCTCTGAATAGTATATACTTCTCAGAGGTTACGGCGTATGGGGCAGAAAGAGAGTGGATACGCCGTCATTGGGAATTGTGTAAATACGCGTTTTCTTGTGAAAGACTATGGCAGCTGATACAGCCGTATCTCTTTCCTGATGTGGCATATTGGTCAGAAATGAGTTACATCTTCTTATCAAAATTGTCTTCGTTTAGGCTCCAAAATATGAGCCCTTTTAGCATGTCTTCATTAAACACTCCTCAATTTACTGCAAATAACACCATTAAGACAATTAAAGTGCACATTCTTGAGCCATAATTATACAAAAAGTGGTTAGTTGTAATTCCGGGATTAAATGATGATATAAATATGACATTTATATGATGTCATCAAATTATCCCCCCAAGTCGAATCCTACTTGTACTCAAGAATGACTCTAGATTATATTCTGAAAATGTATCTCAACCGAAGTAAGGATTATTCTTCCGTATTTAAAAGCACTTCTTTCGTTATAATCACCTGTACAAGACCAAGCACCTCACGAAATATAGAAATGAAATTACTCAGATCACTCAACTAATCTAGGGTGTAACATTTAAGTGGTACGCTCACTTGCTCGTTCGTGATTAGCTTCGTATCATATGCTTGGCAAGGATACACATCTCCCCCACTAGAGCTAAGGAGAAACAAGTCAAAAGGTAAATTGGGTTTTATTAAAGGCTAAGGGTTAATCATTCTAACAATATTTCACCGATAGTACCACACCTACAAGGCAGATGAAGCACACATACATAGCCGTAACGACGAAATAAACATGTGTGATCCCGATACTCACCTCCTCATATCGAAGTTATAACCAAGGTGTTAGGCGATGTAAGAACGGATAATATGTAAGGGCATCTTTCTAGATATAGCAAAACACAAATACACACATATTCACATGTGTACACACCCTGCGGACAGCAGACAGACATGCATACATGGCCTGGAACTGACGGTAAATATATATACTTGCGCTCGTCTATACACATCCTCATTCGCGAGTAAACCCATTGGTTTAATGAGATTAGAAAAGGAAAGTAAATTGCTGTTTAATAAAATTCACAAAACAAATAAATTAAGCTTGAATAAATAAGGTAGTTGCTAGTAACTTTTCCCGACCTAGACCATGAAAAGACTCGAAAAATACAATACGTCTCCAATCATAAGAGATGAAAAGACAACGTAAGTGAGCGTTCCCATAACGGTTCAACTTCCCGAACATCCCAAACTTACATCTACTAATTACAAATGTGATATCGGCCACTATATACAAAACTAATACAGAGTTGAACTTTTATCCACGAAAAACTTGATCCGTTCCAGAGTATTATATATTAGGTATATAGAGTTTAGCGAACCGACTATAAAAAATTCACCTTCTCTTTTTTGATGCATCTTTCTATTTTTATTCCATTTTTTTTTAAACATAAATCCGCCGGTGTACATTTGCCGTGCGCCTGTCTGAGCGTTCACAATCATTATTTTTCCGGATAATTTTTCCTTTAACTCGTCAAGCTGACGTAGGGACGAGGAGGGAAAAGCGGAGGGGGGAAAGAGTCTGTTACGACAATGTTGCAGAAGAGAGGACACGAGCTACAGAATTTTCGCAGCATTGCAAAGTGTGCAATGGTTCCCGTACATGGGGAGGGGGGGAGACGAAGTGATGCAATTTCACTTTGACACAGGAAATACAAAACTTTAACGAAATAGACATATGGTGTGAAAAAGACAGGAATGGCTCAACAGGTTTTTCTAGGGGATCTTACTCATATGATGAGAGTAAGCAAAGGGTTACACGGGATTTAACTAACCAGTGTAGTTAGTTAATTTTACAACATTTAGGCTTTTTGGTGTATTCCTAGAAATTTACCAGTTAAAAATGTTTCTCTATCTAAATCCATAATCACAATCATTGTGGTCTCGAGTGATATACCAGGCCAAGTTCCAAATTCCACTACATCACCGGCCTAAGTATTTTTGACAATTTTTCAGTAAAGCATTTGAACGGAATAGCTTAATTCTCACAATTACGCAACTAAGGGTTATATGCGCGAGGTCATGCAAACTAGTAATTTTTATAAAAAGGATATGCTAGAAAAAAATTTTAAATATTTGGCATAATTCTACGCACATTAGCATGTTAACTTTGTAAAAAAAAAACAGTAGGTCGTGTTCAATTTCTCCATCCCCCCACTTAAATTAATAACAAACGATCCTCGCCGTATAAACTAAAACAATAAAAGCGCGCGAGTGTGCGCCGACCGCGTGAGAGAGCGTAACTAGACCTCCCCTGATAATGTTCTCGGCGGATGGAATCCTCCATTTGGAGTTCTTGAGCAAAAAGTGTGTTGACCGCGAGGAGGCTTACAGAATGCTCGTACAAGTCAACACACGAATTTTGCAGAGTATACAAGCGTCGATTTTCTATAAGCAAAGGTCCCTGCAATAAAAGTTTAGAAGACAAAAGTACAATTCCTATCATCGTTATAAGGAGATGGTTACAATGCAAAAAAACAATTAAACACACAACTGTACAGGGATCAATACGACGTATCCTAAACCCTAGGATACCTCGTATTGTTCCTGTAACAACAATTAAATAGTTTTAAAAATACTAAAATTAAATTACAGACTGATAACGTCTAGACACATCCATACGCCGTATCCAGAGGGGTTCGATACGCCGTATGGAGTGTCTGGGAAGACAGACTCGTGCAAACAATTTAAAAACAATTCAAAAAATGATCGGGATCTGTCTCCGGGAAGTTTCTTTTATCTATGTCTTTCAGCTATCGATCAAAGTCGACTTCTTTTCCTTTCCAATTCCCATCTCTTCGTTTCAACATGGTAGCGTTATGGTCCATTCCCGCGATCTTTCTATGAAGAGTTTGCGTATAGAACTGCAAGACATGGATGAGCCAGGTTTTTTTTTAACATACTAATTTTTTTCTTGGACCCTCCAGTGAAAGTATAAATTCTACATCTAGATCCTGCCGAATACACGACACAGTGATTCTTCTCAGTTTTGGCACACTCGTCTTGTTGCTGATGTCGATGATGAGCGAAAATTGGTATTGGAGAGTAATCCTCTCTCTATAATTTGTAGATGTCGGTTTCCATCTTTCTGCGCATGCAAGTAAAGGTTCGAAAATAAATATGAGCATGTTCTTTTTTTGTGCATTTCATCGCATGGTTCGTTGTACAATTGACGAGCGTCGTCATTCGATCCTCGAAGTTCATCGAACCAAATTACATAAAACTCTCAATAGTCCGCTTTTGACATTCTTGTCTAGTTTCCCAAGAGTTGTCAATTTTGATGCCAAGCCAAATAAAATAAGATTCAAAGGTAATATTATTCTGTCGGGTCCAATCAATCTGGTATTTCTTACTTTTGTATCGTAATGTGGGACAATGGGTAAACATTTATAGAGAATTATCGCACAATTCCTTCCAGTGGCGTAAGCTTCGTGCCTTCATCATTCCACCATTTCTTGGCATCTCCACTAAGCGATTCCGAGAACACGTGTAATCGAAGTTCATCCTTATCCACATTAGGAATCTTGATCCATTTGGTTATTTCGAGCACTTTTACAATGTGGGTCGATTAACGTCCACTATCCGCCGTACCTTTGAAGAGAGTGTGTCAAGCAATATTTTTAAGAATTCATCACCAATCTTTATCTCAGATTTTGTGATCATAGATGAATTAGTTTGATCTCTATCATCGTCGCTTGATATGTCTTCATCCATTAATCCTTCATTGTTTCCCACTTTTATCCAAGAATATAATAATGTGCGTTTGGTTGTTTCATCAACTTTTTTATGGTCTTTGAATTTTTAATTCCTCCAGGTTATAAATATGAGCGGGTCAAAACCTTCTTCATCATCTACGCACATTTTATCATAATTGCTGGCACAGGATAGTGGGTAAAATTTACTAAAAAATTTCTAATTCACACAAATCATTCCCAATTGAGTTTGATTTTCCCACTCATCCCTCGTTCAAACTACCATTTTCATCATTGCTTTTTCTCTTCCATCAATAGTAGTAAAGGGAAAGGCGTCATCATGAGCGAAGTTGAAAGGGTCCATACCCAGGCTACTTCGATCGGTATCGAGTATTTCAAGAATTTTACTAATGTGGCCAACCAAATCTTCTCAACCCTTCCGCTGTAAAAGAGTTACTACGTACCTCCGTTAATAACTTCTCACCGATTCATATATGATCCATTGCTTATCGAGATACTTGGCTCAGCAAGATTTCGTTCAGCTTGAACTTCATTCAGAATAAGTTTTGCCATCGTTCGTCAAATGATTTCCTGAGAATAAGTACAAAATGATCAGTAGGATGTGCCCTCTTGGGAGAGAACACAATAAACAAGAAATCAAATGCGAAAAATTAATTCTGATACTGTATCAGATGAGCAATATGCCGTATTCAATTGATTTGAATACGTCGTATTGTCTGCTAAAGGTAAATAACGCTCATATTGATGATAACGATCAACCGGCACGTCCGTATGTTTTGCGCAAGAACATGATTAGCGATTGTTTACGAACGGTAGAAATCAATAAGAACGCATGTTTTTATGATGAAAGGTCGATTCATCGTATCGCAAACTGGTGAGATACGAACTTATCTTTGATCTGTCAAGAATAATAAGAGCGATCTATCAACGGTCAGACCTCATTAGTATAGTCTCACCACACAGCCATATACATCAAGTAGACAACTACAATTTAAGTACACTACAATTAGTTTAATTCATCTAAGCCTAATGAGCGTTAGAAATACTAATAAAATTTAAAGGTTAAACTCTTTTTCACCCACTAGACGCCCATACCGCTTCAATAAGTGATGCAGCCACGCGCTTTCTCCTGAGATAGTAGTGCTTGTCGTGTAGGCGGAGTCAATCTTAATGATTATCAAGTTTTAAATTTATATTTAGCCGACTTAGCCTAAAACAACGCAACATCAGATCCATTCCTAAATTAACTCTAACCCTAACATTCGTTCCTAACTGGTTGACACATTACTAGCTGAGTAATACACCGCTCACTGTGAGGGACTGAGTCATGTCCGTCTACTATCGAGGGGACTACACCCTGCCAACACCTTCATAATGAAGAATTGTGATGCCTCTCTTACACCGCCCCCTACACTATCCCTAGTTGATAAACTATATGACGTTTATAACATCAATAGTTTGGTTCCCATCAAGCTCGATGTAGACAAGTCAAATTACTCGTCTTTGTGTTATTTTTTCAAGATTCATTGTGCTAACTTTGGTGTTCTAAAGCACATCCAAGGTGATGGCACTAGCTCCTCCACCGCTCCTCCGCCAATGGACGAATGGCTAACCATTGATTCCATTGTCAAGTCATGGATCTTCTTAACGTTTGTTGAAACTCTTCAAGGTAGGCTCATAAAGATAAACCCTACCACTGCTAAAGCCGCTTGGGAACATGTTGAAAAAATCTTTCTTGATAATAAATGTACAAGAACTATTGCCTTAAAAGGTGAGTTCTGTGTAATTCAATGGGTGATCTTAGTGTGAATGCTTATTTTCGTAAGATAGAATCTATTGTTACTCTTTTAAATGATTTTGGGTTACTCATGAGTGATGATGATATTGTGACTTATGCTTTGCATGGTCTGAGTGACAAATTCGCTCACGTTGCGGGCATAATAGCTCACTGGGTTCCTTTTCCGGGCCTTGATGAAATGCGTTCCATGGTCACAACCGAGGAGATGCGTTTAAATGCTAAATCTCAAACCTCTACCTTGAACACTACATGGTCAGCACCGTACTGATCCATAATGTAAGAAACTTCTTCACTGTTGGTCAAGATTACGTAGTGTTCTCTTGACTCATCGTACCGAACTCCGTGAATCATTTGTACTCAAGTATGTCGCAACTTCAGTCGTGTGGCTTTATGTAAGATGGTGTTTTTTTGTTATCTTGAGTGGTTAAAAATTTGAGATTTTTGATTTTTGAATTTTAATTGTGTATTGGGAAAGTATTGGCACATAAAATGAGGAGCTAAAAAATTATTAAAATTGTACATTTCACCAGCTGGTCGCCCAAAGCATTTAATGCAATACGAAGGTCGCCCTAGGGTAGTATGTTTGACTTTGGGTCACAAAAAGACTAAAAGGTAAGTCGCCTCGAGTATTAATACGGGGGTCGTCCAATATTGGTATAAAACATGTCTACTAAAGGGTAAAAGCTACAAATCTACTACCTACTTATAAAAATAGTCCGAAATGAATAACCAACGTGAAAACACTCATTATGCATAATATATTTTTATACTTTGATTCATTATGCATAACATACTTTTTTGTATGATTCATTATGCATAACATACTTTTTTGTATGATTCATTATGCATATGTAAAAAATTATCCATAATGAATCAAAAACCCAATATATTATGCATAATGAGTGTTTTTCACGTTGGTTATTCATATCGAACCATTTTTGTAAGTAGATAGAGCATTTGTAGCTTTTACCTTTAGTAGACATGTTTTATACCACTATTGGACGACCCCCGTATTAATACTCGAGGCGACTTACGTTTTGTCCTTTTTAACCCAACATCAAACATAATACCATTGGGCGACCTCCGTATTGCATTAAATTGTTTGGGCGACCAGTTAAGGTACAATTTTAATAATTTTTTTAGCTCCTTATTTTATGTGTTAATATTTTCCCAATACACAATTAAAATACCAAAATCAAAAATCTCAAATTTTTAACCACTCAAGATAACAAAAAAACACCATCTACAAAAGCCACGACTGAAGTTGCGACATACTTGAGGTACAAATGATCACGAGTTCGTACGAGAGTCACGAGAACCACGTACATCTTGACCACGTGAAGAAGTTTCTACCATAAGAACAGTAGGTGCTGACCAGGTAGTGTTCAAGGTAGAGGTTTGATATTTAGCATTTAAACGCATCTCCTCGGTTGTGACCATGGAACGCATTTCATCAAGGTCCGGAAAAGGAACCCGGTGAGCTATTATGCCCGCAACGTGAGCGAATTTGTCACTCAGACCATGCAAAGCATAAGTCACAATATCATCATCACTCATGAGTAACCCAAAATCATTTAAAAGAGTAACAATAGATTCTATCTTACGAAAATAAGCATTCACACTAAGATCACCCATTGAATTACACAGAACTCACCTTTTAAGGCAATAGTTCTTGTACGTTTATTATCAAGAAAGATTTTTCAACAATGTCTCCCAATGCGGCTTAAGGCAGTGCGTAGGTTTTACAACGTTGATGAGCCTACCTTGAAGAGTTTCAACAAACGTTAAGAAGATCCATGACTTGACAATGGAATCAATGGTTAGCCATTCGTCCGTTGGCGGAGGAGCGGTGGAGGAGCTAGTGCCATCACCTTGGATGTGCTTTAGAACACCAAAGTTAGCACAATGAATCTTGAAAAAATAACACAAAGACGAGTAATTTGACTTGTCTACATCGAGCTTGATGGGAAACCAACACTATGATGTATATAAACTCATATAGTTTATCAACTAGATAGTGAGTAGGTGGCGGTGTAAAGAGAGGCATCACAATTCTCCTATCATTATTAAAGAGATGTTTGGCAGGGTAAAGGGACGGTGCAGAATGACGCAGTGGTGTAGGAAAGAATGGTAAGGGTAGAGTAATTTAGGAATGGATCTGATGGTTGCGTTGTTTTGATTATAGCCTTAAGTCGGCTAAATACTCAAATTTAAAACTTGATAATCAATAAATAAGAACCTAAACGACAGCACTATCAAGTTTTGGCGCGTTTGCCAGGGAGTTGCAAAAGTGTAACCTTTAATTTTATGAGAGTATTACTAACCCATTATCTTAGATTAATCTAATAGGTGTAATTTAGAATTGTGTTTAGATTCTCGCATATTTAAATATAATACATCTTCAAATATCCTATTCTGATCACATATCAACAGAATAACGTCCCGTATCTCCACCAGAGTCTTGTGAGATACGATGTATCGACCATTCCACATCAAAACATCGAATTGAGATTTCGACAGTATCTAAACAACGTAAATGTACATCCAAACAAATGGAGCTACGTATTAAATGTATAATCAATACAGCGGTATTTACCTTCAGCAGACCATACTGTCGTATCTCAACAATCATTCCAATACGAGCGATTGCTCATCAGATAACAGATATCATAACTTCAATTTCTCTTACGAGCGCATTCCGCATTTCACTGTTTATTTGTTCTCAACTGCACCGCCAAACAACGCAGAGATTATAGCTCACACATACCCGTCGCACTGCCTCATCTATCACCTGCAGTGGCATCATCTGTCACACATGCCTATTATCTAACACATTGACATCATGTCAGCAACTACACAACATAAGAGGGGCTCATATCTATTTCTAATGAATTCCAAGCCGAACGAATCTTAGCTTGAGAGCCAAGTATACGAAAGCAATGTGAAATCATGCAGAAACGCGGTGAGGAATATATATTAAAGAGAGAGGTACGTAAAAGTAAAAAAAAAACTCTTGATCACGCCATAGAGAGCAGTGGTGACTCTATGCGTCTTCGCACATATGCAGAACCTCTGCGCTAGTGCGAGAGATATAGACACTAACTCACTAACAGGCAAACACCTCTCAGACACGCACAACCACAGACGGCTCCCACCCGTGATCTCTCGCGAGTAGTACGCCGGTATGATAGACGCTCGCTCTTCACCCGCATGATGACCTTCCCTCTCTCACTTTCTGGAAAAGCAAGAAAATGGTGGATGAACGAGGGAGATGGAAAAATCAACACTTGGGAAGAATTGGTGAATAATTTTTTTAGTAAATTTTACCCACTATCCTGTGCCAGCAATTATGATAAAATGTGCGTAGATGATGAAGAAGGTCTTGACCCGCTCGAATTTATAACCTGGAGGAATTAAAAATTCAAAGACCATAAAAAAGTTGATGAAACAACCAAACGCACATTATTATATTCTTGGATAGAAGTGGGAAACAATGAAGGGTTAATGGATGAAGACATATCGAGTGACGATGATAGAGATCAAACTAACTCACCTATGATCACAAAACCCGAGATAAAGATTGGTGATGAATTCTTAAAAATATTGCTTGTCAACTCCTTCAATGGTACGGACGGAAGTGACGTTACCAACCACATTTCAAAAGTGCTCGAAATAACCAAATAGATCAAGGTTCCTAATGTGGATTAGGATGAACTTCGATCACATGTGTTCTCAAAATCGCTTAGTGGAGATGCCAAGAAATGGTGGAATGATGAAGGCACAACTACCACTTGGAAGGAATTGTCTGATAAATTCCTCTATAAATATTACCCATTGTCCCATACATACAATAAAATACCAGATGACTTGGATCACAGAACGGATTACTTTGAATTTTTAAATTGGCTGGCATCAGAATTTAACAACTACTGGGAACTAGACAAGAATGTCAAAAGCAGACTATGAGAGTTTTATGTAAATGGTCGAACTAAAGGAACAATTGACGACCTCGTCAATTACAACAAACCATGCAATGAAAGCAACAAAAAGACATGCTCAGATTTATTTTTCAAACCTTACTTGGATGCGCAAGATGGAAAAGACATCTACAAAATTATAGATAGAGATTATTCTTCGATACCAATTCTCGCTCATCACGACATCAACAATCCAGACGAGCTATGCTAAACTGAATAATTCATTGTCGTACGGTATTCAGTAGGATCTAGTGAAGAATACATCACTGTGGGTCTAAGAAAAATTAGTACTGTAAAAAAAACCCTGGCAGCATGTCTTGCATCTACCATGAACTCTTCAATAAGAAAGATCGCGGATGGACCATAACGCACACCAAATGAATGAAGAAGGAAAGGAAAAAGTCGAACTTAACGACTAGCTGAAACAAAAGTGCTTCCAAAAAGACAACCCGATTGTTTTTTTTGAATTGTTTTTAAATTGTTTGCACGAGTCTGTCTTCCCAGACACTCCATACGGCGTATCGAACCCCTCTGGATACGGCGTATGGATGTGTCTAGACATTATCAGTCTGTAATTTAATTTCAGTATTTTTGAAACTATTTAATTGTTTTTACAGGAACAATACGACGTATCCTAGGGTTTAGGATACGTCGTATTGATCCCTGTACAGTTGTGTGTTTAATTGTTTTTTTGCATTGTAACCATTGTATAACCGAGATAGGAATTGTACTTTTGTCTTCTAAACTTTTATGCAGGACCTTGCTATAAGAAAATCGACGCTATGTACTACTCTGCAAAATACCGTGTGAGTGAACTCTTACGAGCAATTACTGCGAACCTCGTACAACACACTTTGCTTCAATGAACTCAACATCTGGAAGAATCCATCCCGAGCAAACATATCAAGCGGGATTCCTCGTTCTAGACTTTATTTCCATTTTTCTCTATTATTAGTTTTATTTATAAACGACGAGGCACTTTGTATAATCTGAAGTGGGGGGATGGAAATTAAGAACGCCTACATTGACCTTTTTATTTACAAATAACATGCTATGTGCTTAAATATCCAAATTTAAAATTTTCTAGCATACCTTTTATAGAAAATTTTTAAACTAGTTGCATACTCGAGCGCACTATATACCCTTAATGCCTAATTGTGAGAATTAAGCCTATTCCGTTTCCAAATGCTTACTAAAAATTTCACAAAAAATTATAAGTGCCGGTGATGTAGTGGACTTTAGAACTTGGCCTGGTATATCACTCGAGACCACAATGATGAGTATTATGGATTTAGATAGAGAAACATTTTTAACTGGTAAATTTCTAGGACTACACCAAAAAGCCTAAATGTCGTAAAATTAACTAACTACACTGGTTAGTTAAATCCCGTGTAACCCTTTGCTTACTCTCATCATATGAGTAAAATCCCCTAGAAAAACCTGTTGAGCCAATCCTGTCTTTTTCACACCATATGTCTATTTCTCGTTAAAAGTTTTTGAGTAATCTCCTGTGTCAAAGTGAAAACTTATATTTCCATCTCAGTTAGGTCCGGGAAATTGCACAATTCAATGGGAAAATTATGTAGCCGTTGTATTTTGCAACTTCACGATTTAACACTGTATTATGATTCGAGATGAAGATTAAAGAAAATTATCGGAAAAAATATATGATTGTGAAGACTGGATGAAATTAACACCCGAGAATTATGTCTTTAAAAAAAATGGAAAAATAGAAAATGCATCAAAAAAGAGAAGGATGATTTATAGTCGGTTCGCTAAACTTAAACCAATAAAATACTTGGAAGGATCAATTATTCGTGGATAAAAGTCAACGATGTATAGTTTTGTATTAAGTGGCCGATATCACCACTTTTGTAAAAGTATGTAAGTTTGGGATGTTCGGGAAGTTGACCGTTATGGGGGAAACAGCCAACTACGTTGTCTTTCTCATCACTATGAGGAGACGTTTGAGTAATATTTGAGTCTTTATCAATGGAACGGTACGGGAAAAGTTACTCGCAACTACCTTATTTGTTCAAGGTTAATCTATTTGTTTTATGAATTTTATTTAACAACAATTACTTTTTCTCCTTTTCTAATCATAAACCATGGTTCTTTACGCGAATGAGGATAGTGTAACGAGCATTATATCTATTCCTCGTTTACGGCCATGCGCGTCATGCTTCCTCATCCAGCCTTGAGCTTGAGGTTTATTACTATTGGTGGAAAGCGTTAGAAGCATCCCCTAACCTATAACGTATACTTCATCCTAAACCCTTGTTCTAAACTCGAAATGAGGATGTGATCCGAACACACAGTATATTCCTTCGTTCGGCCGAGTGTACTAATGTGCGTGCATCAACCTGCCTTGTATGTGGTAGGTGTACTATCGGTGAAAGATTGTTAGAATGATTAACCCTTAGCCTTTAATAAAACCCAATTTACCTTTTGACTTGTTTCTCCTTAGCTCTAGTGGTGGAGATGTGTATCCTTGCCAAGCATATGATACGAAGCTAATCACGAACGAGCAAGTGAGCGTACCACTTAAATGTTACACCCTAGATTAGTTGAGTGATCTGAGTAATTTCATTTCCATATTTCGTGAGGTGCTTGGTCTTGTACAGGTGATTAAAACGAAAGAAGTGCTTAAACGGAAAAATCCTTGACTTCGGTTGAGATACATTTTCAATATAATCTAGAGTCTACTTGAGGACAAGTAGGATTCAAGTGGGGGGATATTTGATGACATCAAATAATGTCATATTTATATCATCATTTATCCCGAATAAACTAACCACTTTTGTATAATTATTGCAAGAATGTGCACTTAATTGTTTAAAGGTGTTATTTGCAGTAATTGAGGAGTGATTTATGAAGACATGCTAAAAGGCGCATATTTTGGAGCTAAAACGAAGACATTTGAAAGATTACTCATTTCTGACCAATACGCCACATCCAGGAAAAGAGATACGGCGTATCAGCGCCAAGTCTTCACAAGAAAACGCGTATTCACAATTCCCAATACGGCGTATCCACCTTCTGCCATACGCCGTATCCATGAAGATAACTATTCAGAGATACGAAAAATATTATTATTTTGTGAATGTATGTTATGCTGATCATAAACTTTGCGCGCACTCCAAGGGATACACCCCAATACGCCGTATTGGTATAGCCCAATACGGCGTATCCAGCCTTTTTCAGAGACTATAAATAGAAGACTCAAAAACGAGTTTTCAGTGTGCAAAATCATATTCTTCATACCATACACAAAAAGATGATTTTCTGAAGAGAAGAAGAGCAACCAAAGGTCAAGCATCGATCACGATTCCATATAAGACACCGTGTAATTTCCTTACTCTTTGTAATCATTTAATTTTTGGTATCGTTCGGTAAAACGTTTAGTTTACCTTGGTTAATTGATCACACTTGTATAATTACAATGGTTTATGGCTAATACCCTTGTATTAGCCCATCATTAATGGAAGATTTAAATTTTGGTTTGTTTATAATATCGATTCTTTCTTAATTTATCGTTTGGCGTAAGATAAATCTATGTTTATCACATGATACTTTGTTCTACGAATTTGAATATGCGACCTACATTCACTAGGAGTCTAGTTTACGCTAACAATGTGCTAGATACCGGGATAACTCTCAATATCGTGTTTTATATTACTGGACCAAAAGGATAACAAATGACGTTCTGTCTTTGTCTTTAAATTAATAGCTTAGTTGGACCGGCAGGTGACCCGTAATGTTTCAACAAGTATGTTCTTGATTAATTGATAAAGATTCGAATAGTGGACTACTAGTATATAAAATACCGTCAAACAGTAAGTGGGTAAAGTCCTGATGGGTTATGGTTTATCAAGATCACCATTGCTATAATCCCTAGATAGATTATAATTAAACTAAAGGATGCTTATGCGGTATGCGTTAATGGAATAAAAGAATTAACGTAGTCCCTAGGTCTTCGATGATGTCCCGCCTAAGTCTTAAGAATGATATGCCGCTTCGAGATAAGAAATCATTGCACTGAATAAACAAACCAGCATTTAATCGGATTTAATATGGCTGATACAGTTTTTTATTATTTGGCTTGTACCGCTCTTTTATTTTCTGATTGTTTTCTTGCATGTTTGTTGTGTTTAGAATTGATTATTGTCACCATAAAACCTGTGCTAGTCTCTCAGGCTGAAACCCCCCCATCTATCGTTAGAAGTGTATATAGCATAGGTTTAACAAGTAATTAGGATTAACGTAATTAGAGTAATTAAAATACTGATAAATTATAAGATTAACAACCTCGCTCTTAGTGTTCGACACCCTACTTACCACGAAACTCCACCCGATCGGGTACACTGCCTGTTAAAGTGTTGTTTTAGGATAAGTCGGCTAAATATAAATTTAAAACTTGGTAATCAATAAATTGATCCTACACGACAGCACATCAGAAACCCTAGAAGATTCGATGAAGCGACGGTGTCAGGATTATAAAGCGACGCTGTCGCGACCTATTTTCTATATATACAAACTCGTTTTTAGGGTTTTAAGTATGAAACTTTTGGGAGACGAACTTTATACTTAGGGTTCGAGTTGTAGCAGCTTTTATGTCGTTTTTTGGGTTCTCAAAACCCTTTGTAACCTCCTATTACTCATGTTTTAATCAAGTGACGTCCTTTACCTCTTAATATTTCAATATGTCTATTTGTTGTTTGATTAATTATTGTTATTCGCTTCTTTTTAACATGCTAGGCTAGATCTATTAGTATTTATTTATGATTGCATGAAACTTAGTTTGTAGATCCTTTTAATATTGCTTCTTGTGATGGATGTGCGCCTTAGGCTCCAGAAAACTAGCTATAAAATATTACATTAGCATAGACGTTTAGGGAAACGTGAGTGTGTAGAAAGGATACCATCGGTAACAGTCTTCATACTATCTTACCCCTAATATGGTTGATCTGTAACATCCGGCAATTTTTGGAATCTTAAATGACTATTTTACCCTTTGACTTGTTGGGTCTGACTTGACTTTTTGACTTTTGGTCTTTTATTGTCACATAAAAGCGATTACCGCGTAACCAGTAATGTTTTCGGAACATATTTTAAATAATAAATCATATTTATTATCTCATATCTCATGTGCAAAGTTATTTTTAACTTATTTGACTTGAAAACGAAAAAGATATATGTTCATCCTAAGCTGACTTATAAAAACAACCCACTAAATACACAGTTTCACTGACTCGGATCTCTCTAAATGCAATTATATGATGTAAAACGACATTCCGGACAACATTTTAGTTTTATTGGTCCGAGACCGGAAAAATAGCAAAACAAATGAACCGCAAATACCTCCGCAATGATTTTAGAAACAAGAAAAACGCGTACCGACATGAAAATAATTAAATTATATTTAATTAACACTTTTATTAAATAAAAGTATTTAATAAATTAGTTATCATTTTATTCAGTAACGTTTGTTAAAAACGCAAATATTCAAGTAAATTGTACATTTTCACGGACAAAGTTTATCAAGTAGTATACAAATAGAATAATAACCGTTTTAAAATAAATTTTATAAAACAGTTTTATGAAAATTGTCGGTACGCGTCTTTTAAATATACATACATATATAATAATATAATTATATATATATATATATATATATATATATATATATATATATATATATATATATATAAACACACATACATCTCTCTCTTCCCCCTCCCCTCCACTCCGGCGCCGCCCCTCCTCCGGCCACCGTCGCCGCCGCCGGCCGCCACTTTTCCGGCGAGTTTTCGAAACTCTCCCCGTCACCCGATCTATCCGATCCACTATACCACTCGCCGCCACGCGCCACCCACCACCACCCCACTGCCACCACGATCACCACCACCCCACTGCCACCACGACATCATCAGCACCATTTCCACCACCACAGCCGCCTAAACCACCACCAAGGGTGCGTTTTGTTTGTCTCAGCACCAGCGAGGGTGCGTTGGTTTGATAGAGACACCACAAGGGTGCGTACTCTGGACAGTGCGACCTCTCAACTACACACCATACGCCCGACTCGTCGCGTAGCTGCGCGTGGGTTTTGGGTCTTTAACAGCCCAAGCTAGGGTGTCAGTTGGCGGTTATGTCATCAAGCCGTAGGGTGCGTGTGGTTTTATATAAACGACCCAAGGGTGCGTTTGCTTATTTTATTAAGCACCAAGGGTGCGTAGGGTCTTCATAACAACAAGGGTGCGTTGGGTTTGACGAAAACACCACCAAGGGTGCGTCGGGTTGGCTGTGTAAACGCACGAGGGTGCGTTTGGTTTTCATTACCGCACCAAGGGTGCGTTTGGTTTTCATATTAGCACATGGGGTGTGTTTGTGGAATTGTAGCTAGAAAAACCACTAGGTGCGCGTTTGGTTTTGATAGAAACCGAAAAGGGTGCGCGATTTGGCGCTCTATTTCTAACACCTAGGGGTGCGTTTAGTTGTTCTAAACGCCAAAAGGGAGATGCTTGGTTTAGGCAGATGCATCAAGAGGGTGCCGTATTAGGGATAGCAGAATCACGATTAGGGTGCGTTTGGGTTAACAGAAATGCACAAGGGGTGTGTTTGGTTTGGCAGTTAGCATTGAAAGGGCGCGTTTGAGGTTTTGACAGAAACACCCGAAAGGGAGTGCGTTTGGTTCTAACAGGAAACCCGCGACTAAGGGTGTGTGTGGTTAATATAAATCGATCTTAATAAAACTTAATAAAGACTATATAGTATATATATAAAAAATATTATATATATATATAATATATATATATATATATATGTAACCGGATCTAATGGTGGTTTAAATTGGTTTAAATAAGAAGTGCTATTTCAATAAATTGTCTAGTTAGATATAAATTGAAGCGTGAATAATTTGCAACACGGGTTGTTTGGAAAGTGGAAAACATTAAATTTTATAAATATGGGGAAACGTCGTATAAACGAATGGTTTATGCCGAAATTTATAAAAAGTTCTATACTTAATAAATTTCATTATAATTTCTATATACTTAAGAAAAACGATAAAAAGAACGAAGTTATATAATTTTGAGAGATATTAATTCGTTATATAACAATAAACCCGACACCGAACGAAAACTAAACTTTTACCGAATAGACAACTAATTTAGCCACGACCCGACGTAGGAAACGAAATAAATTGTTATAAAATATTAAATAATATTTTATAATTGTCAACGGCATAAAGATAACATCATAAAATGTTGTAAATCATTACAAACACGTTTAACATAATTTGTAAACCTACAACATGTTACATCTATAACAAGAACTTTTTATTTTAATTTAATTATTATCTTTGATAGTTATATAATTCACGATAGATTAAGTATACTTTTCCAAATATTTTTTTAATAGTGTAATAAAATACAGAATGATTTTAACACGACTTTGCGTTTACTTTCTCTATTTATTTTATTTAACCAACCACCAACTATTAACTTGGAACACTACGTCTTTTATCCAACGTGATCCGCGTTGTACGATAACTATCATCCGGCGAAACTCAAGTACATTATCCTATGTCTATTGGGTCATAGTCGTAAAGATAAACCGCAACTTCTGGACGAGCCGTTTCGTGTTCCGATTTGTCGCTGAGTCTAATATATGCGCAGTTCTGCAGAATCGTTCTACATACTACCAATGTCTGAGTTTACATCGCCCCATGTTTTAACATGTTATTAACAGATATATTTTAGGGTGAAACATGCTTGTTTTACAAATGCATTTACAGGTTATGAATACAAATTCTAAGATTTACATACTCATTTTACATAGCTCGCTATTGGATACATTACTTGACATCATTTGGTCATGAATACATACATGCTTTTGAGAAATGATTACGAATTAGCTTAAGCGGATGAACTCACTACACACGGCATCAGAGTGGGCTCGGGCTCTGCACAGACGTCGTGGTGCGTTCTTCTGGAGGGACACCTACAAGGGGTACATTACTGCCCGGGTGTTCTTGGAGGGGACACCTACAAGGGGTACATTACTGCCCGGGTGTTCTTGGAGGGGACACCTACAAGGGGTACATTACTGCCCGGGTGTTCTTGGAGGGGACACCTATAAGGGGTACATTACTGCCCGGGTGTTCTTGGAGGGGACACCTGTAACGGGAGTACATATTCTTTTCATAAATGCCGGGTGTTCTTGGAGGGGACACCTGCGATAGGTACACATTAGTGCATCGGTTTCATGAACTTAGAGTAATCGTAATCACTGTTTTATACACACATGAACATTTGCGCGTTGTCTTGAATAAAGTGGCAATACATACTTTGAACAAAGGTGGTCAACTAATATCATCGATTTGGTGAACAATTCTTGGGGATTGAAATGGTCATGCATATTTTACAACTCTATGATTTCTAAAAATCATACATACATTTTGGAAGAACATTTAAGGATTGAAACGGTCATACATACTTTACAGAACTTTGGTTCAGCATTTATATTTAAACGAACCTATGAACTCACCAACTTTATGTTGACACTTTTTAAGCATGTTTTTCTCAGGTGAATTAGATGCTTGGCTTACTTGATGTGCATTGGAGTCTAAAATGACAAGATTTCATTCATGGATTACTACTTATATAATCTACAAATGATCACAATCTCGATTGTATCGACTTTTCAAGCTATTCATTCTGGGTAAAGCAAATTAGAGCACAAAAGTAAATCAATTTTCAAGGAAATCAACGAGATTACTTTTTAAACGACGCATTTAGAGGTCGTTCTCTTGTATCTAGCGCTGTGTATTATGAAGTAACTCCCCTGGACACAATTCCGATGCGACACGTATTTTTGGGGGTGTTACAGTATTGGGTAATCAGAGCACTGTTATAAGCTAGTTCCATATTTTCACCTAGACTATAACCGTTTTCTATAAGCATTGCATCACAGACAAACATTTTCAAAGTGCATACCACTACTTGATTACTTGCTTAGGTTAACTTGTTACCTTAAGTCTTACATGACATACATATATATAATATATTAAGCTTGCCTTCCTTTTGCCAATATCGTACGTTTTATTTATATAAGCAAGTTTAATTAAATAAATATATAGTTAGGCATAATCTTCATGAGACTTAAAACTGCCAACCAGTACTAAAAGAAGTTAGTACGCCAAGTACACTACTTAGTACTTCCAATGTTCACTTAATACTGCTAGTCTAGAAGGAGTTAGTACGGCTGATGCGGTCAAAGCTGCTGAACTAGAAGAATAAGCAATGCATGGAGAGTAATTTCGTGTTCATATTTGAATTGTAACTGATCCTAAAAGATATGGTAACTGATCCTAAAAGATAGGTAGTTAGCTTTGTAAAGGACTCCTTGTGTTCTATAAAAGGAGATCCTAGGTTTAGATATATATACACTTAGACGAATACTTTTAGAAATAGATTGTGATAGCTTCAAGGTTGTAACCCCAGTACTACAAGAGTACTCGTATTATTATTCTAATAATATTGAAGCAGTTTGTTATTACTTCATTGTTCATTGGTTGTTTGTCTATTACTGTTCTATTGATAAACATCTCTAGAGTATCAAAGTGTAGATTCCGCATACACTTTGGTATACATACAAAGTCTCAATCTTTGTTATTTTGGATTCTTCCAAGGTGACAAACACTTTACTACGTAAAGAATCGATCAAGGCGTGGGATCAACAAGTGGTATCAGAGCCTGTGCTTTGAGAAACTTTGATCTAGGGATAATGGAGTTGGAAAATTCTCAGAATAATGCGTTGGCAAAGCTTCCCATGCTCAAACTCGGGGAGTATGAGATGTGGGAAATCAGGATCAAGCAGTACTTTCAGATCCAAGATTATGCATTATGGGAGGTAATAGAAAATGGAAATTCGTGGGTACCTATTCCTGTTACAGCACCAGAATCTGGTCCATCAACAGCATTGAAGATGACTGTGCCCTCTACTGCTGAAGAAAAGATTTGCAAAAAGAATGATGTAAAGGCTCGAAGTCTTCTGCTCATGGCACTGCCCAATGAGCATCAACTTACCTTTAACCAGTATGTTGATGCTCAATCAATGTTTGCTGCCATTAAAGCTAGATTTGGAGGGAATGAAGCAACAAAGAGGACACAGAAGGCATTACTCAAGCAACAGTATGAAAATTTCAATGCTTCAAGCTCAGAATCTCTTGATTCTATCTTTAACAGGCTTCAAAAGCTTGTTAGTAGGTTGGCAATTCTGGGTGTAGTTACTCCTCCTGAAGATCTAAATGTTAAATTTTTGAGGAGCTTACCTTCTGAGTGGGATACTCATGTGGTAGTCTGGATGAACAAACCCGACTTTGATACTATGGGCTTGGATGATTTGTACAACAATTTTAAAATTGTTGAACAAAAGGTTAAAAGATCTACTGGTGCTATCAATGATGAAAAGAACTTGGCATTTCTAACCACTACAGGTGCTAGCAGTATTAATAATATTAATACTGTTAATCCTGAAGTTAGTACTGGTACCACCAAAGTTAATACTGCCAGTACTGAAACTAGTACTGCTAGTTTTAGTGATGCCACAGTTTATGCCTTTCTGTCAACACAACCACAAGGGTCTCAACTAGTTCATGAAGATCTTGAGCAACTTCATGATGATGATTTGGAAGAAATGGATCTAAAGTGGAATATGGCACTACTAAGCATGAGGGCAAGAAAGTTCTATCAGAGAACTGGAAGGAAGATCATCATTGATGGAAGCAGTACTGCTGGATATGATAAATCAAAGGTAGAATGTTTCAACTGCCATAAAATGGGACATTTTGCCAGAGAATGCAGAGCACCAAGGAGTAAAGACAACAGAAATTGGAATCAAGGTAGCTCATCAAAGGCAGTAAGGATTGAAGATGCTTCTGAAAAAGCAATGTGTGCTATAGATGGTGCTGGATTTGATTGGAGTGACATGGCAGAGGAAGAAATTCAAGCAAACATGGCTCTCATGGCATTCTCAGATTCTGAGGTAACAAATGATAAATCTTGTTTGCAAAATTATGAAGCTCTAAAGAAACAGTATGATGATTTACTTGTTAAGTTAGATGATACTGGTTTTAAAGCTTCTACATACAAAAGAGGTTTATCAATTTTAGAAGGGCAAATTCTTAAATATAAAGAATCTGAAGTCCTTTTTTCTGAGGAAATTGCTTTGCTTAAAAGAAGTGTAGGTCACAAAGAGTATCTAATGGGATTACTTAGGACTGAACTTGAAAAGGTTAAGGAAGAAAAAGAGGGGTTTGAATTTAAGATTGCAAAGTTTGAAAAATCATCAAAAGACTTAGATCAGTTGTTAGCAAGTCAGATAACTGACAAGAGCAAAAAGGGCTTTGGCTACAATGCTGTCCCCTCACCTCATCCTTTGATTCTAAATAGACCAACACCCTTAGATTTATCTTATTCAGGTCTACAAGAATTCAAACAACCTGAGGTAAATGAGTATGGTCCTAGGGATTCAAGTGTAATGCCTACCACTGGTTGTGATAAAGAGTCAGATAATTCTAAGGAGAATACTGATGACTCTTTAAAACAACAACAAAAGACTGATTCTAGCTCTGTTAAGTCTCCACTTAAGGTAGACAAAGATTGGAAAGAAAAGTTTTTCTGTCCTGCTAATCAAGTTAGGGAAGAAGAACCTAAGAAAGCTAGAGAGAATAATGATGCTCCAATCATTGAAGATTGGGTGTCAGATGATGAGGATGATGTTGAGCCTATCCCTAAGGTTGAAAAGAAAACTGTTATACCTACTGCTACTAAGAAAGAGTTTGTTAAACCTGAAACACTGGTTAGGAGGTCAGTTAGGTATGCAGAAATGTACAGGTCATAAAGACCTAGAGGAAACCAAATAAATTGGAATGGTCAAAAATCCAATCAGATAGGATGTAACTTTGTTTTTAATAACAAGGCATGTTTTATCTGTGGAAGTTTTAATCACATTCAATACAGTTGTCCTAATGTTCACAAACATATGGTTCCAAGAGCAGTCTTAATGAAGACTGGCCTAAAAACTGTTAATAATGCAAGGCCTGTTAATACTGTTAGGTCTGTTAACACTGCCAGACCTTTTAGTACTGCTAGGTCTTTTAATACTGTTAGGCCTTCTTATACTGCTCACCCAAAATCAACAGTTCATTGTGCTAGACCAAGGACATATTTTCAAAATCAAGGGCAACAATTCAACTATCACAAGCCCTTTTACAAGAAAACAGCATTAACAAAAAGGTCTGATAATCAAAATGTTAATACTGGTAGGCAAAATGTTAATACTGTCAGGGCAAGGGGATTTAATGCTGTTAAGCCCTCAGCATGTTGGGTTTGGAAACCCATCAAACCCAATGGTGCATCACTGGTTTTCAACAAATATAATTACATTGATGCACGAGGCAGATCCAAGTCAGTAATGGCTTGGGTCCCCAAAGATAACTAACTTCATAAGTTTTGTGTGCAGAGCAATTCACAGCTAAATGATAAAGGATTTGTTGATAGTGGATGCTCAAGGCACATGTCTGGAAACATAGCCCATCTTTCAGATTTCAAAGACTTTGATGGAGGTTATGTTACTTTTGGTGGAGGAGCAAATGGAGGCAGAATTACTGGCAAAGGTACTATTAAAACTGATAAACTTGATTTTGATGATGTATACTTTGTCAAAGAGTTAAAGTTCAACCTCTTTAGTGTCTCACAGATGTGTGACAAAAAGAACTATGTTCTTTTTACTGACTCTGAATGTCTTGTCCTATCTCCTAATTTTAAGTTGCCTGATGAAAATCAGATACTTCTTAAAATTCCTAGACAGGATAACATGTACAGTTTTGATATGAAAAACATAGTTCCTAAAGATGGTTTAACTTGTCTAGTTGCAAAGGCTACATCTGAGGAATCAATGCTATGGCATAGAAGGCTTGGTCATGTCAATTTTAAGAATATTAATAAACTTGTCAAAGAAAATCTTGTAAGAGATTTGCCTTTAAAAAGATTTGAGAATGACCAAACCTGTGTTGCCTGTCTTAAAGGCAAGCAACACAGAGCCTCTTGTAAGACCAAGGCCTTTAATCCCATTACTAAGCCATTGTTTATGCTGCATATGGATCTCTTTGGTCCAACTTTTGTTAGTAGTCTAATGCATAAAAAATACTGCTTGGTAGTCACTGATGATTATAGTAGATTTTCATGGGTTTTCTTTTTAAGATCTAAGGATGAAACAAGTGAGATCCTTAAAAACTTTATCAAAGAGGTAGAAAACCTAGTGGATAAGAAAGTTAAAATAATCAGAAGTGATAATGGGACAGAGTTTAAAAACAAAGTGATGGATGATTTCTGTAGAGAGAAAGGCATCAAAAGAGAATATAGTGTAGCAAGGACACCTCAGCAAAATGGTGTAGCTGAAAGGAAGAATAGGACTCTCATTGAGGCTGCTAGAACAATGTTAGCTGACTCTAAGTTACCTACAACATTTTGGGCAGAAGCTGTTTCTACTGCTTGCTATGTACAGAATAGGGTCTTAATAGTCAAGCCTCATAACAAGACTCCTTATGAACTCTTTAGAGGTATTAAACCAGCTATAGGCTTCATGAAACCATTTGGATGTCATGTTACTATTCTCAATACCTTAGATAAGTTGGGCAAGTTTGATGGAAAAAGTGATGAAGGTTTCTTTGTTGGATATTCCTTAAGTAGCAAAGCTTTTAGGGTATACAACATTAGAACCAGAAAAGTTCAGGAAAACTTGCATATTGGGTTCTTAGAGAATAAGCCTATGATAGAAGGAAATGGTCCAAAGTGGCTGTTTGATCTTGATTCTCTAACCCAATCCATGAATTAGGTACCAGTAGATGCAGGAACATTTTCTAATGACTTTGCAGGTATAAAAGGAGTTTCTGAGTCTAGTCCATCTTCTCAACAAGATCAAGATTGCATAATAATGCCAATTTGGAAGGATGCTTCATATTTTGGTGATGCTTCACCAAGAACTGTTGTTGATGCTCAAATAGAAGATAAAGATGACTTATAAGATGAGAATGATGCTACAGAAAAGTCTTATGAAGATAGCAGTCTTAAGGACAATGGTACCGCTGATCAACAAGTTAATACTGCCAGACAAGAAATTAATCCTGGTAGTAGAGAAGTTAGTACTGCTCTCCCTGAAGTTAATACTGCTACTCGTGAAGACTTGGTAGGACCCATTCCTGCATCTGAAGACACACAAGTAAAGGATCAAGAAATTGAATTGGGGAACATTCCACCATCTTATGCAGTTCCTACCACTCCTCACACAAGAATTCACAAAGATCACCCAATTGAGCATGTGATTGGTGATGTGCAGTCATCTGTTCAGACAAGAAGGATGAAAACTTCTTACTCTGAAAAAGGATTTCTTAGTGCTATATATGAAGGGAAGACTCATCAGGATCTTCATACATGTCTTTTTGTTTGTTTCCTCTCTCAGGAAGAACCAAAAAGAGTTTCTCAAGCTCTTAGAGATCCAGCATGGGTAGAAGCAATGCAGGAGGAACTTCTTCAGTTCAAACTGCAAAAGGTCTGGATTCTTGTAGATTTACCTAAAGGTCATAGAGCAATTGGTACAAAGTGGGTCTACAGAAACAAGAAAGATGAAAGGGGGATTGTCATCAGAAACAAAGCAAGACTTGTTGCTCAAGGACATACTCAAGAAGAGGGCATAGACTATGATGAAGTCTTTGCACCTGTGGCTAGAATTGAGGCAATAAGAATATTCCTGGCTTATGCTTCTTATATGGGTTTTATGGTCTACCAAATGGATGTCAAAAGTGCCTTCCTGTATGGTCAGATTGAAGAGGAGGTATATGTATGTCAATCTCCAAGTTTTGAAGATCCTGACCATCCTGATAAAGTCTATAAGGTAGTGAAAGCACTATATGGACTCCATCAAGCACCAAGAGCATGGTATGACACTTTCGCCACTTATCTTTTGAGCAATAGCTTTCAAAGAGGAAAGATTGACCAAACTTTATTCATCAAAAAGACAAAAGGGGAATATCTTGTCTGTTCAAATCTATGTGGATGACATTATCTTTGGATCTACAAAGAAGGAGCTATGTGATGAGTTTGAGAAGCTTATGAAGGATAA
>BQNB010075631.1:0-28385 GCA_026074375.1 Tanacetum coccineum | reverse complement strand
CAAAGGTTCAATGAATTGGTCCTGCTATGCCCAGAAATGGTTCCGAGCGAAAAGAACAAAGTGGATGCATACCTACGTGGCTTGCCTAAAAACATTAAAGGAGAAACAACTTCTTCTAGACCTGTGGTTCTTAATGAAGCTGTCCGAATGGCTCATACCCTAATGGAGCAAAAGTTACAGGCCAAAGATAAAAGAATTGTTGAGAGCAACAAGAGAAAGTGGGAGAACAACAACAACAACAACAACCGGAGAAATTACCGAAACAACAACCGCCACAACCGCCATAACAATCAAAGACATGGGAATGCTAGGGCTTTGACCACTACTCAAAATGAGGGAGCAAACCAAACTGGGGTTCCCAAATGTAACCGTTATGGGATATGTCATTTTGATCAGTGCCCACCAAAGTGCAACAATTGTGGGAAAATGGGACACAAGGAAAAGGACTACAGAAGTAGGAATGTGGCTTCTGGTACCAATGCTCGATCAGCTGTAGTTTGTTATGAATGTGGTGAAAGAGGCCACAAGAGCAATGCATGCACAAAGAGAGCTGATCAACAAGGTGGAGATGTGCGAGGTTAAGCGTATGTTATCCGTGATGCCAAACACAACCAGGGCCCGAATGTCGTGACTGGTATGTTCTTATTGAATAATCGTTACGTTACAATACTGTTTGATTCGGGAGCGGATAAAAGTTTTATGGATGTTAGACTTAGCCATTTACTAGATATTAAACCAGCCAAATTAAATACTAGTTACGGAGTCGAACTAGCCGACAGGAAAGTGGTATACACCAACACTGTTCTGAAGGGTTGTACTATGAATTTACTTGACCACTTATTTGACATTGACATCATGCCAATAGAGTTGGGTACATTCGATGTAATAATTGGAATGGATTGGTTGGTAGAACGCGATGCCGTCATTGTGTGTGGTAAGAAAGAAGTACATGTGCCTTACAAGAACAAGACATTATATAACACCCTGTGTTTTCGGTCATTTTATGACGATTGCGTGCCCGATGTCGTAAATATTATTTTACGAGTTTTCGTGAACGAGCGTCGACATTTAAAATTTTAGTTGTCGCTAATAAATATTTTCATATTTTATTATGAAAAATTTGGAGAAGAATTGATAACTTTTATTTTTGACGTTTCGCGAGTCGACATTTGACCGCGCGTTCGTTAATCGTTTCGAGCTTCGTAAAATTTACTACGTGTCTCGTTATTATTTTTATGATCATAAAATATTATTTTATGAACCATGTCATCTTTGTTTCCTGACCTTGGTTATAGCTCGCGTTTAAGGCTCACATTTAATTAAAAGTGGGTACAAGATATTATGAGATATTTGTACAAGATATTATGAGATATTTACACAAGATATTTGTGAGATATTTATAATATATAAACAAGTGCTCAAGCTAGTAGCAAAACTCATTTTCTCATCCTATTTCTCTTTGTGGTTTCAGCCGAACATCACCACCACAACACACAATTCATTTTTGATTTTTAATCTCATTAACACATTTAATTATCACTTAAATGATGATGTGAATCAAGTAGAAACCAAGTTGTAGTTGGCTTCTCTTTTCCTTCTTGGTTCGAATCAAGCAAAAGGCCATAAGGAAGTGGTTTTGTTGATTGGTTATTATTCGGGTTGATTAAAGATGGTTTTGGTTTGGGTTGGTTGAGGTGAGCCGCGGCTAAGACTCAAGAAGGACAACCCGACATTTCCTTTTCCCGACTTGGCTCCATATAGCTTAGTGAACTTTCATTTTTATATCTATTTCAATTATTTCATTCATTTGATTTGATTTAAGTAAATATGTATATATTTGATGTAATCGAGTTGAAACTTGCGGCGTCTAGTGCATGGTGATATAAAATGATTTAGTGGGCTAAGATTAAATTGTATGTCATGTTAGATGTAGTTTTGATGAGCTAGTTGGTCAAAATGGATTTTGGCGTGGTTTGTAATAAGTTCACTGTGAGTAGAAAGTTTGGCACGCCAACTGAGGATCGAGATTTCGTAAAATCTGATTTTAGGCTTGGAAATTTAGTAGAGCTTGCTTAGACGATCGTTTCCATATAAGGATCGTCTCGTATCTCCTAATAACGAAAAAGTTATGGCGAAAACGAGATATATTCGAAACACTAAATTTCTGCACTAGTATAAAAGGGCGCTTGCTGTCCGGATTTTAAAAGCTCGATTCGGGCACTTTCGAGTCCGTTTCGGCCTTCGGCCGAAACATGAAAGTCGTTCGGAAGGTCGTTTTACTTCCCCGCGAGGTTCTTTAAGTCTAAAAGCGAGTGATAACGGGTCGTTAGGCGGGGGCAAAAATCTGGTTTTCGGTAATTAACCCACTGCATCAGACTTGATGCGAGTGCGTTTTCACCCATTTCGGTCGAGTTTCGGGTCTCGGACAAAACTGAAAAGTTGTTCAAAATAACGTTTTACCTTTTCGCGAGGTTTTCTAGAGTTAAAGACGCCTTATAACGGGTCAAAAACGCAAACGCAGGTATGCGTTTTGGTAATACTTTTCGGCAGAAACTGGTAGGGGCATTTTGGTCATTTTCTGTTGGGTTTCGGGTCTCGGCTAAAACTAAGAAGTTGTTCGGAATATCGTTTCGCATGAATTCTCTTTAGAACCCGAGTTGTGAAAATGTGATTTATTGAGTAGTTTTTGTCGGGTCAGGCTTAGAAAATAAATATATTTTATAAAAGTCAAACGTAAAAGTCAACTAAGACTTTAATAAACGTCCGCGGGTTGTGAAGGTGATTTTGATTAATAAAAGTGTATCGATTACTATACTATCGTAAGTAACTATTTTTGAGACCGTCGGTCGATTCTGAAAATAGAAAGTATAAAATAGTAACTTTTCGTAATATTCGAAATGTAATATCATTAGGAGAGATTAATGACTAATTGGACGTCGAAGGTTCGACGAGGTGAATAAATATTATTATAAATATAATATTGTGTCGAGATTTACTAAAAAGGGAAACTTTCTAAAAATAATAACTTTCTAAAAATAGAAACTTACCGAAAATAGAAAGATTTTAATAAAGCGAAATAGTATGTGATCGAATGGAAAAATAGTATATATATAAAATATACTAAGTGTTAAGGTTAGGACGCGTAAGTGGATTTCTCATCACATATATGTATGTAAACATATATATAAATATATATATGTTTTCGACCTATATTAACTAGGTTGCTTCGAGCATTAAAGCGTTACGCGTTTTTACTTGGGATTATTTTGTTATTCAGTTTACTCATCTCAAGGTGTGGTCATATGCCCATGTTTTACAATTATTGATTTACAAGTTTTGGGGTGAGAAACATGCTTTGTTTTACAAATTGGACGCAAGTGTACATTTTATCATGATTACGTGTTTGCCTAAGTAGCGATAACCCACTATGCCCATGAATCATGAACTGTTAATTCCTGGTTTGGAAGCGCGAGTGATTATAGATAGATCTATTTGGGATTGACCTCCCCGTTGGTGACAGCTAACACAGGAAACGAACGTACTATCATTCGATACAGATGTTACGGTTTAACAACATGCACTGGCAATGTAGGCAATATTTATATATTGTATTACAATTATGTCGGAGCTTCGGTGTCATGAGCTTAGAAAAAAAAACTTAATTACATTTTGTGATGCTGCAACTTTGCAATCTATCACGGGGGTAAAAGGGTCTTGTTGTCCGGGATAATACAATTAATATAAACCTATGAATTCAAAAATCAGATTCATCAATAAAGTGGTTCCAACTATATGTTGACCTCTTAACGCATGTTTTTCCTCAGGTTTTGGTATGAAAGATAGTTGAGAATATGGACGGAACGCGGATTATCAAGAATGAAGGCACGGTGGAGAACATATGTTTATAAATTAAATGAAATATTTTTGGAAATAAAGTCGTGAAATGACTTTATAGTTTGGGACCTATCTTGTGACTCTGGATTCTCTCTTAAAAAAAAAAAAAACCTAATGAGATTAAAATTGGTAATAAACGTGATTATTTTGGCATTTTTACTAGGACTTCGAGTTGCAATGTATTATGAAGTAGCACCCCAAATGTATTATTCCGCTGCGTATCGTGTTTTGAGGGTGTTACAATATGGCTTATTTTTTTCTTTTTTGGATTTGTAAAAAGCTTAAAAATGCAAACTAGCTAATAACATGAACTTAACTAAATACAATAAGCAAATGCAGGCTAGAAATAAGCAAAATGAAAGAAAAAATAAGCTTAGAAAAGCTTATTAGCTATCTGACATAGAAAAGGCTAAAAACAGACAAATGGCACTTTGTGGCTTAAAAATAAGCCACAAGACAAAAACTTGAGAACCTTTAATCTAGAAAAAGGAAAAGAGGACATAAAAAGCTCTAAGAAAAAACAATCTAAACTTATTTTGAAACAAGGATAAGCTGTGAAAAAGCTGCTAGAAAAAGCTAGGAAGGACAGAATGCTTAAGTGTACAAAAGGGCTTAAAGGCTTTTTTCTTTTGGATTTTTAGACAAATTGAGCTAAGCAAAGGAGAAAATAAGCACTCACAGTCAAATAAGCACACAAGATAAGCATATAAGCACAATCAATAATAATGAAAAAGCACCAAATAAGCCAGAAATGGCTTTTTGAGCTTCTCAGCACCAGGGGAGCCTTTTTGGCTTTGACAGATTTGAAAATAAGCTCTAATAAGCTCAAAATAAGCTAAGAATCCTAAAAAGCTATTTAAACCTAACTTAAATCACCTAAGGCAACTAGAAATGAGCAAATGCAACAGGCTATAGAAAATAAGCCAAATGAGCTTTTGAGCTTAAAACTGTTTGAAAAACAGCCAAAAGCCAACTCTTAGCTTAAAAATAAGCCCCTTAAGCTGTTCTTTAGGACAAGTGGGGCCCACAACTTTGTTAAATGGCCAACAAACTTTAAGGAAAAGCCAAAAGATGGGATTTTGAAACAAGAATAAGCACTTGAAAGTGCTTATGAAAAAGGCTGTTTGTGGTGTTTTCAAGGAAAAAGTGGTGGTATCTGTGGCTTATTAAAAAGCCACCCAATAAGCTCTAAACTGAAAATAGACCCTAAACAGATTTTAAGTAGCTTATAATGAGCTTATGCTCAAGATTTGAGCTTCTAAAATCGTTTAAAACCTGCTGATATTTAAAAATAGGTTTTTACACTAAAAGATTGACTTGAAACATGACTTAACAATTTGACAGTTTGACTTAAAGACAAAGAAAAAACTAAAGACACTTTAAAAACAACACTTTGACACTAAGACTGACTCAAAAACTAGAGTTAAAAGCTGTTAACAATAGCTTAATCATATAAGCTGATAAAAAGGTTTTTGACTTAACAGTTTTTTAGAAAACTTTAAGTAAACTTGAAACTACACTTTTTTACTTACAACATTAGATAAACCAAGTCAAATGAGTAAAATGCACTCAGCCAAAGATGGCTGAGTGACTACAACCCATCTCAAAACCTTTTTGACCCATTTTAACCTCTTGTCCCAAACACCCCTTTAAGAATGGTTTTTTTACTTTTTAAACTAGCTAAGGGTCAATTAAGCACAAATAGGTCAAGATAAGGCCATGACAAGATAAAATAAGCAGAAAACAACAGTAATAAGCTATGATAAGCTGCAATAAGCAACTGCTACAGTAATATAAGAAATTTTTTTGCAGAAAATTGAAAATTAAAACTTACAAAAAGTCCAAAGTTAAGGAACCTAGATTCTAATCCTAAAAACCCCTAAGTCCAACATAATTCTGCATCATAAACCCATAGGTCCTTCCACAATTGACCTGAACTCTAGCTTATAGCTTATTTGACTTTCTCAAGTCAAACTTTTGACTTAAACTCGAAATCACCACTAAGCTATAATTTAGCTTGAGTAATTCGAGTATAACAGTTAAATAAGATGTTAAGAAACTTTAAAATCAAATTTTAACAATTAAAAGCTGAAATAAAAGAAACTATGACAAGATTTATGAAGAACTTTCGAATTTTCATTAACTAAAAGCTTGAGTACAATTCTGAAATATAAAAGCTATTTAGACTGAATTATATAAGAAAATAGGTAAAACTGAAAAAGATAAATCCCTTTTTCTTCCATGGAGTTGGGGGTTTTATAGCCAAAAACCCATGAACTTCATTCTCTCTTGTGTGCTTTCTTTGTGAGGCAAAAGCACAATGTGTGCTTGGTTGTGAGTCAGGAAGGCCTCAAAAATAAAAGTCCACCATAGAATTTATTTGGGTCTGGTACACCTTAGATCACCATCTCAACCCTTCATATCTAGGTCTCGTTATGTTAGAATTGCCATCTTGGCAATTTTTATTTGGGTTGCAGAATGTGAAGTAGAGGAGGAGAGATGTAAACCCAGCAGTGGTTATTAATAGGTTTTGCATGTGGTATTAAGGGGGGAAAAGAAAACATGGTGAGGGGCTTTGGGTTTTGGTGTATAGTTTTTTGGCGGGAAAAGTAAGTGTGGTTGGTGCATGTTATAAAACAGGTTAGGGTGACAGGTAAATTTTTTGATAAATTGGCAAGACAAAGTCCCCCAACTCTTTACTTGTACTTTATTTCCAAATTTCACCTTTTGGTTTGAGAGTTTGGAAGGGGGCAAAAGTGGACCTCAACACTATAAAGTGTAATTGCAAAATCATTCCTTTTGTAATACAAAGTATGAAGGGTTTGCAGGAACGCCCCTCTACTTTGTAATTTTTAACATAAATTGCAATTCTGCCCTTGTCTTTGTTACCTTGTGTAATATAACTTTTGGGAATTGTCAATTACAGTCCTTTAAGTTATATATTTTTCTTTGTTTATTTACTTTCTTTGACTTTGGCTTTTGATCGGGGTCGGGGTTGACTTTTCCTGTTTACGTTTTGACTTGGATTTGATCTTTACACTTTTTCCATTCCGTGCTCAGTTTGTCGTTTTTGGCTTTGTTTTTCGTCTTTTTATTGTGTGATATCCGTTTCCTGCACATACAAATGCAAAACAAACATATATTGGCAGTTTAATGTCGTGTTTTTGGTCATTTAAGCTCTGTTTTAATAGTATATAGAAATATGTAATTTAAGCACATCTTAAGCATCAATTGCAAAAAAAAAACCATTTCCTGAATCTGAGGTTGAGGGATCTGACGCTTAATAATTCAGCATTATTATCAAGTAAGGATGTTGTATCTTGTATCTGTAGATAAGTTGGTTTGATTGGCATAGAATCTCGTAATTTTAATAGAAACAAACAAATCTTTGTGAAGCTGTTTCAAAGTCTCATTTCCCTTACGTAATGTAGCCACACTAGTCTAATTCAATTGTTTCATTGTTTCAAGTACATCAATTTCCTTTTCAATCTTGGCTTTATTACTTGTTTCATTCAAAATTTGACCATGTTGCCCTGATTTTAAAGATTGATTTTGATATTTAAGTTCGAGAGCAATGCAATGTGCTTCCATTCTTGAAAAATATTTGTTAGCCTTAATTATATTAAGTCCAACAAGAATGTTATCGGTCTTAGAAAGTCAAAATAGGTCTTGTATTGTAATAGGCTAGTCGGGTTCAACGAGCTTGGATTATAATCTAATATTGTCCATGTTTCGGGCTCAAAGCTCAAGTTATGCCAAGCCCAACCTAAGATTACAAGCCCATACGCCACCTAGAAAGGCATGGGTATAAATATCCCTTCACCACACTTGGTGAAGGGTGTTGGTTACATTTTCATTCACTTGTAATCCACCAACTCTCTAATCTAACATTCCATCTTTGTTTCTCTCTCTACTTTCTCTCTCTAAGTTTTCTTCTTATTTTCTAGCATATTGGTAAAGATTAGTGTTGTGTAATGGATTAAATTTAGTGGGATAACATGTGGTATCACTCGCCAAGGGGTGTTTAGTGTTTGTTTTGTGAAAAATTCATGGGTTTTTTTGTTGGTTCGAAAAAAGCAAGAAAAAAAATAAAGCTCGATCTTTGTCTCGTGGTTAAAAGTGTTAAAGACTTGTACTTTCTGGCTTAGATAACTTCCTTGCATCATTACTAAGTGGTTTTAACATCATTTTGTAGCTTACAAGAAAGTTTGAAGATTTTTTCTTGGCTGCGTTTTGCCTATCTGAAGGGGTGTTCGTTGTTGCGTTTTGCTCAAGTCATTGCGTTTTGCTCAAGTCATTGCGTTTTGCTCAAGTCATTGCGTTTTGCTCAAGTCATTGCGTTTTGCTCAAGTCATTGCGTTTTGATCAAGTCATTGCGTTTTGCTTCCAAAGTCATTGCGTTTTGCTTAAAAAGTCACTGCGTTTTGCTTCCAAAGTCATTGCGTTTTGCTTAAAAAGTCACTGCGTTTTGCTTAAAAAGTCAATGCGTTTTGCTTCCAAAGTCACTGCGTTTTGCCTAGAAGATCTTGCGTTTTGCCAAGGACAGCTTGCGTTTTGTCTCAAGGTTGCGTTTTGTCCATTGAAAACCCTTGTTTTGAAAACCTAATTTCCCGAAAAAAAATTTCGACCTTACCGCGCAACAGGTGGTATTTGACCGAATTTGGGAATCTATTAATCATTGTCTAATCAAAACATAACATCAAGACAAACAAACTTGAAGGACTTAGAACATCATTTTGGACTTAACATACAACCAATCAAACCAACAATCAAATAATTATACATGAAGCGACAATTAATTTATTTCAATCAACGGGTTTCTTCTTGATTTTGGTTAAAATCCCGCGAAAGATATACGATTTCTTTTCCTCGGTATTAATCAAAGATTTTGTAAAAATCCCCGTGGAATGTTAATTCAGTTTAAAACCACAATCCATTACTTCATAAACACTTAAGATCCAATATCATTTTACAACAAACTTCATCAAATATGTCAAATTCAAATACCAATAAGCAAACCTCATAATCGAATCTCTTCATAATGCTACAATAGAACGGGTAGCAAAGATCGTCCACCAATGTGTAGCACGATGAACACTAACGATCAGTTGACAACTCAGACACTCAAGAGATACATTGACACCAAACCTAACAGTGAACTCATCCACCATTGTCTCCAAAATCCACCAATATACGACAATGGGCTTTGAGAAAACAGTTCCAGTTGCTGAAGGTAGTTCTGAAACAACTACAGAGAGGTATATGGAGAACTATAAGAATGTTTCACAAGACATACGAGATCAACTGAATGCTGAAGCTGAAGCCGTTCAGATCATTCTCACAGGGATAGATAACGATATCTACTCCACAGTTGATGCTTGTGTCCCTAATGCATGTGAAATGTCGTAAGTGCCATTGAAAAGGTGAAACAAGGTGAAATCAATCAATTTCGAAGACTTGAAACTAATCTATATTGGGAGTTTGGAAAATTCACATCACGAGATGGTGAATCACTTGAATCGTATTACTCACGGTTCTACAAGATGATGAATGAGCTTGTCCAAAATCAGTGTCACGTTACTAATCATCAAGTGAATGTCCAATTCTTACTTCAACTACAACTAGAATGGCAAAGGTTTGTGACACTTGTTAAGCAGAGTCAAGAGCTGAAGACTGTCTCCTATCACAAGCTTTATGACATTCTGAAGCAACACTAGAATGAAGTCAATGAGATAAGAGCTGAAAGACTAGCACGTACTGCTAATCCACTTGCACTTGTTGCTCAACAACAACTAGTTTACCATCATCAAAACCATCCTACTCAACACACTCAATATTCCTCCACCAGATCGCAACAGTCTACCAGAAACAGAGGAAAAGCAATTGTTACCTCTTTTGCTCCTACTTATGATCCAAAACCTGCTACGGTTACTAAAGATGAGGAAATGTCAAAGGAAAAGGAGATTGACAAACTCATGGCTTTAATTTCTCTCTCGTTCAAGAAAATCTACAAACCTACCAACAACAACCTTCGAACTTCATCAAACACTAGTCAACCTAATCAAGATAATTCTCTAAGAATCAATAGAGGTACTGGGTATGATAATCAGAGGGCAGTCAATGTTGCTGGGGCTAGGGAAAATGTAGGTACTCCGGTAGTGCAGAAGTCTGGGATTTAGTGTTACAACTGCAAGGAATATGGGCATGTATCAAGGGAATGTCAGAAACCGAAACGAGTAAAGGATGCAGCTTATCACACAGACAAATAAGGTTATTGTTTAAACAAGAGGAAGTTGGTGTTCAGTTAATGCAGAAAGCTGATTAGAAGGATGATACTGATGATGAGGTCTGAAGAACAAGAATTGGAAGCCACATTATATGTACTGGCACAGATTCAAGAAGTTACTCCAGATCCAGTTTACAATTCCTTTGACCAATACTTTGATGATGAGCCAAGCAATAAGGTACAAAACAAATGACAACTATAATGTGTTTTGCGCATTGGACAATGGAACATCCTGAGCAGACCTGAATCTAGTAATGGAACATAGTATCCTGATCGAACAAGGTGACACCAATATCACAATTGATTCCATACATATATATGTTTAAGAAAAGAGCTCAGTATGACCAGATGAAACTGATGATCTTGACAAGAACTGATTTGCTTGCTTCTTTTACAAGTTCAGAACTAAAATGTGAAATGATGATAGCAAAAACCTGAAATAAATATTTGGTAATCATTAAAACAGGAGTTAGTATAAATAGAAAGGTGAAATTGAGGAATTCAAAACTAAGATCAAGAAGTTTAGAATCATCAAATAACCATGTTCAAAGAAGCAAACACTGAACAGTCCAAGATTAATCAGTTGATGTTTAAAGACCCTGTAAGAAGTTTCCAAGCGAACTAGTAAGATAAATGATGTGAATTATGCGTCAAATGTAGAGATTGATTGTGCAAAAGCTAAAGGGGATTTAATATCATACAAAATCGAATTTGAAAAGTCATCTAATGCATATACTCAAAAAATAAAAGATTTAAATCAAACGATTTTGGATATGAAAAAGGAGCTTTGTAGTACACATCAAGAAACCATCCATCTCCATAGGGATGTCCACAGGTAGACATATAAGAACATTGAAAGTGGTAAACTTTGTTGTCTATAATGTGAGGATGTCAAAAAAGGCTCAGATTAAGCTTTACAAAACTCGTAAAGACAAGGAACATTGAAAAAGTCAATCTTTAGAAAACAAAGTCAAGTTTGAAAATGATATTGTAAAGTAAAACCGGACCAATCTGTTTCAAAACACAATGAATATGCTTAATCTATTGTAAAACGAAGTTTTGCAACCTGAGTTCCTCAAGAAAGCTCAAAGAGCGAATACCTCGTATATGTATATATAGGTTGCTATAAATGATAATCTTGTGTAATTTAGCCCACTCTTCTGACGAAACGAATCAACGTGAAAAAGAAACGTCGATCAAAATTAAGGCGATTTTAATCAGACCGGTTTGATAAGATTAGTTGAATAATCTCTATGATTGGTTCGTATCCACAACGGGAACAGTCGGTGAACAACACAAATTTCAAAAAACGCCAAAGAATGAGTCATACATCTTTTAATAAGGAAATATTCCAAAGAGACTTTTCGTAAACAAACAACTTTGTGTTTGAATAACGAATGATGAATCTATTCATGTTGTGGTCTTACTTGGATCAAAAGTGTAAAAAAGATGGGGGTTGATGGGGGCTCTAAAGAACTTTTCAAGATTAAAAAGGTGTGACACAAAATTTTTAACGGAGTGAAACGTTCACACTAACAATCGCCAAAAGGAACATATTCGGTAAACATCGATCCTTATCATTCAAAAACACAATAGAAGGAAATTTTGGCCCCCAAATAGCGAGATCAATGCGGACATAGAAAAAATTTCACTTGTGTTTAACGATGAAAAGTTGCAGATTTGAGATACTTTAATTCTCTGAACATGCGCACTTTTGAAGACTCCTCTCAAATCTCAACTGGAAATCTCAAAAAACAACAGTTTTTAGAATGAAATCGACCGACTTTCCAAAGGAATATTACTATTCTGAACACATGAAACAATACTTGGTGTGAACACTGATCTGGATGAATATTACTAATTAGCAATGTGATTACGATAACCTGGGAAAAATGGTTAAACATCTTGAAAAAGAGCTTTCAAAAAGTAGAACAATGTCTAAAAAAAGATTTTGAAGCACTTCAGAAACATGCGATTAATCTTGAACTTGATTTTACAACAGTGTAAAGAAAAGATAAAAATGACAAATCTTTCAAAGAAAATCAGTCAAAAAACGAATTTCTAAAAGACGTGAGTAAGATTTTTAAATTCAATAAACTTGAAAGCTCAATTACAAGAAAAGGAATTGCAATATGTTGAGTAAAGTACACTCATAGAACAGATGAAAGGAAAATCTTGTGGAAACTAAGTTTGGAAAATCATCGGTTTATTATCCGACAACCAGAATGCTTTTAAAAGTCAAAGACAATCCATTTTAGGTAAACCACTTTTTTTTTCAGATTCTCGTCGCAAAGAAAGAGTTTCTCAAAGTGTGGGTGAGTTGGAGGGGTAGATACGACAAAGCCTTACCATAACACAGAATGTGTCCAATGATTTTTCAAAACCAGTCGCTGCACGAGATGTTGTCCTCGAATATATTGCCAATTATCAGAACACAAAAGTGATTCACCAGGAATTATTAAGTGCTCCAACAAAGCCTAATATCAAACTAGAACACCTCTATTTGCATGATTCCACATTAGGAAACCTAACAAATGCGTATCTTTCTCTACAGGAGTAATTCCTACTACTAATGTTAGCATACCACAGCTTAAGAGCAATCAACTGGAAGATAGAGTCATGCCTAACAATAGTCAAGGGAAGAAGCAAAATGTAGAAGACCACCGTAGGCATTTTAAGTTTTCTAATAATAAAACGTCTGTATAACGTGCTGTAATGACAGTAGAATTCTAAGGACCGTCGAATGTTAACTTATTGTCCTGTGTTATTGAGGAAAATGTGTGATGAATGACAATCATAATTTGTGTGTTCTACATTATATCAATGGGCGTGAAATTCTAGGACTGAGATCAGACCAATGGCTGTGCCTATTAGTACTAGAGAACCCAAGCAGAATGTGAACCAATCTGTTGCAACATCCAGTAAGAAAACCGTTGCAACAGACTCCACTGTCAAGAAATCTAGAAACATAACTAGGAAGTTATATGAGCAAGTTAGTAAGACATGCAGTTGGTGGTATCCTAAGTATACTCCACCCGGATATAATTGGAAACCTAAGTCTCAAAAAGGAAATGTTAACCCAAACATTAGTATGCCTCTAGGAAATGCATCTAGAACTGCTAATATTTTGGAACATAAGACTCCTAGGTGTTCCACTGTGTCCAATACTCCATTGTCTTCTAATTCTTTTGCAGCTCGTAGAGATCATTCTATTCATCGTCGACTCTGGGTGCTCAAAGCACATGACCGGAAATCTCAAACTTCTAACTAATTTTGTGGAGAAATTTCTGGGAACGGTGAAGTTTGGAAATGATCAAATTGCACCAATTCTTGGCTATGGAGATCTGGTTCAAGGAACTATTACCATCAAACGGGTTTATTACGTCGAAGGGCTTAATCACAATTTATTCTCGGTTGGTCAATTCTGTGATGCGGATTTGGAAGTTGCTTTTCGGAAGTCTACATGTTATATCCGTGATTTGAAGGGAAATGATCTTCTCACAGGTTCTCGTGGCACAGATTTGTATTCCATTTCTCTGCAAGACTCAACAACTCCCAATCCAATTTGCTTAATGGCTAAAGCAACATCGTCTCAAGCATGGTTATGGCATCGTCGTCTATCTCATTTAAACTTCGACACCATCAACTTGCTTTCAAAGAATAATATTGTGAATGGGCTTCCAAAATTAAAATTCGTCAAAGATCATCTGTGTTCTTCTTGTGAGTTGGGGAAAGCAAAAAGAAAGTCTTTTCACACTAAGACTACCCCGAGCTCAAAAAGATGGTTACAACTTCTACACATGGACTTATGTGGTCCAATGCGGGTAGAAAGCATTAATGGAAAGAAATATGTTCTCGTAATTGTTGATGACTACTCCCGATATACTTGGACTCACTTCTTGAGGTCCAAAGACGAAACACCTGGAGTTCTCATTGATTTCCTCACACTTGTCCAAAGAGGACTTCATGCTCAAGTCACAACAGTTCGAACTGATAAAGGCACGGAATTTCTTAATAAAACTCTTCATGCATACTGTGCAAAAGAGGGAATAAGACATGAAACGTCAACTGCTTGAACACCTGAACAAAACGGCGTTGTCGAAAGACGGAACCGTACTCTTGTTGAGGCTGCTCGAACAATTCTAAGCGCCGCTAAAGTTCCTTTGTTCTTCTGGGCTGAAGCAATTGCAACAGCATGTTTTAACTCAAACTGTCACTTGTAAGTTCCTCGACATGGAGAAAACACCTGTATCATATCATCAATGCCTAAAAACCACGCCAGTCAAGTTCTTTCACATCTTTGGTTCCTCTTGCTACATCGAGTCAGAGAAGGTGAAAATCTTGATAAAATGAAGGAAAAAAGTGATGTCATGTATTTTTTGTTGGTATTCTACTCATTCAATAGGCTTAAAGGGTATTTACAACAGAACAAGATTATAGTTGAAACATACAGTACTTGACGAATTGCCACAGATGGCATCAGATCACGTCCCATACCTGACCCCGTCCACCAATGATCGTACAACGGTAAACTATGAACAAAGACAGTTTAAGTCCTGGTCGACCAAATCCACACAAAGCCAGAAAATGTTCCTCAAGTTGCGAGACAGTAACAACGACAAATGAGCTGAATTTGCTATATAGTCCGATGTTCAGTGAATTAACTCATTGGAAATTCTCCCTGTTTTTGTCAAAGTCATCCACTGTCATGCTGCTGATAATCTGATAAACGTCAACAACATAACATAACTTACACTTCTACAACAACCAATGTTGCATGATCCACCTCCATTGAACATTTTATTCAACACATCAAACACCAACGTCAAGTAACCAACTGTCATCTGCACCTGAGAACATTATTCAGAGGCAGAAACACTACTGAAAATAGCACAATTTTTGAAGACGAGAATTTATCAACATCTTCAGTACACCGGTACAAGAACAAGGGGAGACATCATCTCATCATGTTGATTCGTCAAATATTCCTACTTTCTATTAACACCATCCTTCTGTACAACGTTAGACAAAAGATCATCCATTAGAACAATTCATTGGAAATCCTTCTTAATCAGTTAGAACAAGACGTTAGCTAGAAAAAGAATGGGCGGAATGTGTAATGTTCGCACTCACCGTGAGTCAAACCGAGCCAAAGAACATCAAAGAAGCCAGGATGATTCTGCATGGATTGAATCCAATACAGGAAGAACTTCATCAGTTTTGATCGACAATATGTATGGGAATTAGTCGACAGACCACTTTGTAAAAATGTCATTAACTTAAAGTGGCTCTGGAAAAACAAACGTGATGAGGAAAATACTGTTATTCGCAACAAATCTCATCTTGTGGCTAAGGGATATGCTCAAAAGGAAGGAATTGATTTCGAAGAGTCATTTGCACCAGTTGCTAGGTTTGGAACAGCAGTACGGCAGTTCATATTGCGTATAGTCTGTATACAAATCATTTGCAGTGTACCAAATGGACGTTAAAACAACATTTCTTTACGGACCTCTGAAGGAAGAAGTGTACGTAAACCAACCAGATGGATTTGTTGACCCATATCATCCTGACAAAGTTTATCGTCTCAAGAAAGCATTAATATGGTCTCAACAAGCACCAAGAGAGTGTTATATGAACTCTCCAACTCCTGGTATCCGAAAAGATTCTCCAAAAGGTTTCCTATTGATCCCAAACCTATTCATAACTAAACATGGGGAAGACATATTGCTTGTGCAAATTTACGTTGATGACATAATTTTTTGGATTCTACGAACCCAAAAACTTTAAACGATTTGGAAAACTAATGCACAACAAGTTGATATGTCTATGATTGGGGGAAGCCTGAAATTCTTTTTATGAATTCAGATTCACCAATTCTCCTCTTGTATCTTATAACCAAGCTAAGTATGCTTAAGAGATACTTAAAAAGCATGGTAGACCTCATGTGATAGCATTTTGTACACCAATGGCTACAAAACACCTTGAAGCTGACTTGAGTGGATACACCGGTCGACCAACGAAATAACATAGTATGGTCGAGACACTCAGTGCCTAACATCAAGTAGACCAGAATTGTACATGCAACATGTATTGTGCCTCGCTATCAAGCGATAACCGACTGAGAAATCATCTCACTGCGTTAAACGAATCTTTCGTACCATTAAAGACTCCATTAACATGGTCCTATTGTATCCGAAGGACCCCGGTTTTCGAACTTACTTGCTTTTTCAATTCGTCAACTGCGGGCTGTCTCGATTCACGTAATGAGTACAGTCTGGGTTGCAAACCAATTTCTAGGTGGTGATAAGTTAGTCAGCTGGTCATCCAAAAAGCAAGACTGCACCTCAATGTCAACAGCAGAAGCTAAGTATGTGTCTTTATCTGCGTGTTGCGCACAAGTTCTATGTTGAGACTGAGCTCACAGATTATGGCTTCCACTTTGATAAAGTATACCTATGTATTGTGCCTAAAGGCAGCATAAGCCATAGTCGAGAATCCATTAAAGCATTTCCGTACCAATCACTTCGATGTCAAATATCACTTCATAAAGATCAGGGTTGACAAAGTATTGTATGAATTATTCTTTGTCGAACTGAATACCAGTTAGCTGACTTGTTTTACTAACAGACATTATCGAAAGATAGGTTTAAATTATCATGTCAACGACAATCGGTATGAGAGGTTTTGACTCTAGTGACGGAGGTTCTGGCAATTGAATCTGCTTGATCCATCAAACATAATTTGTACATATTTTATTCTCTCTTTATTTTTTATTTATAAAATTTTTGAAAAGAAACTACAAAAATATAAACTCAACAAAAATAAATAGAAAAATATAAAACCAGAAAAACAAAAATAAAATCAATAAAAATTTCAAAAAAAATACCAAAAGAATCTTCTCGACATGTTCTCTTGGAATCGATAACATTTAACGTACCTAAGAAAAGTTGATTAACAACGACACGGGGGCGTGTAAATGGAATTCGAACAGAGTTTAAATGCTTTCAAAACAGTCTATTCTAAACTTTCTAATGACTTATGTACATTTCATGCATAACTCTGTCCCGAAATGTTATAGGGAAGTGGTACGTCTCAGTGCGGCTACCTAAATAAGAAGAGAAAGTCTTCTATCATGTTTTTAAATCGTTGAACACAATATTTCAAAAAGAACTATCAATGTCAAATTGTCTACAATATAAATTGTGTATTTTTTCAAAAAAAGTGGTATTTTTGTAATAATTGTGTGTTCAAACACTCCCTCCTCGAATAATTTTTAAAGAATTGTAGTTCTAGAATGTCCATTTTAATGTGAATCAATTTCTGAGGGGAGCTTTTTAAAACAAAGCTTTTTAATTGGTCGGATACATCTCACAATGAAAATTTTAATGTATCCAAATACATTTTGTGAAATTAAAATTGGAAACTAATGTCATAATAATATTTCATTGTTTACTAAGGCATCTCACATCAGTCTTCAACATTGGGGGGTGGGAGGGGGTGTGTTGGATGGGGTGTGCAATAATCAAGTTTTCATGTCGCAATGTCAAGTTTTAATAAATATTTTTTTTGGTATCACTACATATACTGTATGAAAGGGGAGCTATCAGAATCTGAATTCATGCAATATCCGTGTATAATCTTTCTCACCATGGAAGTTATTCATGTCAAATTTAACATTGGTATTCAAATACTAATTGTTTTAAATTTATTTAAAAATAAAGGGAGAAAATTGTATTTAAAATAATGATATAAACGATGTGATAATTTAAGACTCAAGTGCAACTCTTCCATCATATGCTAAACAATTTCATGTCGAATCACAGAGGCACATTGTGAAGGGGGGTATTTGAAATATAACAATGACAGAAAATGGATTTTATGGTTTTATCTCTAATCCCCAACACCCTATTAACTTTCACGACGACTTCTAAGTCAAAAGGTGGTAGGTTAGTATAAGTCCTACGATCCAACCAGAACCGGAGGGATCTACCCAAGGACACTCCATAGTTATAAATAGCAGTCCTTAGGTATGATTGGAGATAAATGTGTATAAGGGAAGAATGCCGACTAAGATTGAGCTAACACTGGAACAATCACAACAAGGTGTTAGTAATGACGTCTTGGTAAGCATTGAAGGGGTTGAAGAATGAAAAAGAAATGTATGGAAAAATGGTTGAAAAGAACGAATCCCTCCAAACAAATTAGGCAGAAACCGGGTCAATACATAATCTATCAAAATCACAATGATGATTGTTGATATTGAAGAAAGTCGTCATGGACCCAGTGATGCATAACACAGACCCTTTTCATCAGCCTTTCGGTTTCTCTCAAAAGAAACTGTCACATTTGTCACGGAGATACACACGTTATATATTGACATCTTTCTCCGTGGATGTTGAAATTAGAATAGTGGCATTCTGCTCCAATGCCTCCGATTACTAAAACCAAAAGTGCACAATCGAGTATCTAGAGCCAGAAGAGATCAATTAAAATCTCACTAGGACACAATGTCAAAAATACACTTGTTTAACACCATAAAGTTCACAAGTTGAACAAAGAGTCCTACGCATTATCCTAGAGATCTTGCCAGAACATCCGAGTGATACTTAAGTATTCAATAGTGAAGATGGAATCCGCTTGAGGCCAACACCTAAATACAAGCTCTTGGTAGGTTTACATGCAAGATTCCTATAGAATCAAGCTTGTGATTAACTGGATAATCAATTTTGTCCATAAAATGAATTGACGACTTAATCAGAAAAATAACAATCTGATTCACTCATACTGTGTTTGTTTTTGCTTTGAGACATTCCGTAATGAGAACTAGCAACATGGTAAATCTAATACAATCTGTGATAGAAGATCCTACCATTAGTTGGAAACCCCAGTCAAGGAGATCTTTGATCTACCGATCACAGGTATAAGTATTTATACATAAAATGAGAAACGGAGGTAAATTGCAACCGAACCAAGATAATATGACAAAGCTATGTACCATCCTTTTATTAGCTAACTGTTTTATTCAAGATAAACACGGTGTTGCAACCTCATTCAAGCGAAGTCGATTTATAAACCACATGCTCATACCAAGCTTTTCAAAGTCAATCATTCAACATCAAGATATTGTAATCTAATCTTCCCCACCGATCAAAGACCACAAAGCATAATAAAGAACATCAATTAGGGAGATTGTTAGACTTATAATCACATATGTCAAATCAAGAATGTATCAAGTAAGACATGTTGGTCAAGAGACCAATTGATCAAGAAGTCAAATCAAGATATTCAAGTCAAGGAGAAGATGGCAAGATAACGTATCTCAAGAACTCAAAGTCAAAAAGATAAAGGCTCAAGATCAAAATTACAAAGCATGAATGAACAAAGCCATTACAAACAAGACAAGACCATAACAAGGCAAAGCATAAACGTCAAACGTCATATCTTCAATGTCATCGGTGGTACAGAGGAGTTTGAAGAAAGAGACCTCAACATTGGGGGAGATTGTTAGCCTTAATTATATTAAGTCAAACAAGAATGTTATCGGTCTAAGAAAGTCAAACTATATCTTGTATTGTAATAGGCTAGTCGGGTTCAATGGGCTTGGATTGTAATCTAATATTGTCCGTGTTTTGGTCTCAAAGCCCAAGTTATGCCAAGCCCGGCCCATTTTAGAAAGCCCAAGTGCCTTGGGTATAAATATCCCTTCACCACACTTGGTGAAGGGTGTTGGTTGCAATTTTCCCTCACTTGTAACTTCCCATTTTTCTCTAATCTAATATTCCATCCTTGTTTCTCTCTCTACTTTCTCTTTCTAAGATTCTTCTCATTTTCTAGCATCTTGGTATAGATTATAGTTGTGTAATGGATTAAATACATGGGATAACAAATTTGATTTTAATTTCTATTCCAAATGAGATATAAAATTATGTGGATGCTTGTATAACTGAAAAAGCCATGTGGGAAAGAGTTAAATGACTAATGCGAGGAACTGTACAAAACAAAGTTGACAAGAAAACACGCTTCAATAATGATTTTGATCAATTCGTTGTTAAACCAGGAGAAGTACTTGTGTCAATCTACAATCATTTTGCTGAACTAGCAGAAATTATCAAGAAAGAAAATGGCAATCACATTACCTAGTCACTGTCAAAACAAATTCCTAAACTGTTACATCAAATGGCTTTAACACCCCCAAATTTTAGGACCCAACAGAACATAACCTGGAACTTCCATAACATTGGCGTGATTCGGTTTGAGCAAAGGATCCTGACGTGATACATCTTCGTAATGAAAATTATGGGTGTTAATTCATAGTCACAAGGTACGAGGATATAGAAAACGACTCAGAAAGAGACGTTTTAAAATTAGTGTTCCGATTCACCAGAAAAAATCCCAAAGTTTAAAAAGCTTTAGTCCCCCAATATCAGTTTAGTACAACGTAACAAGTTTCAACAAAACAAAGACAAATGACGTGATAATATACTTGATAATATGGTACACAAATAACAAGCTTCAAAAGACATGCGCGACCCTCGATTCACTAGCAAGCATTCAACCTTGTGGACCTGGATAAAACAGCTTAAAAGTCAACAATAATTTAAGTGAACCATATAGTTTGATAAGAATTAACGTAGAACAAAGTATAGTTCATCGAATGACTTGTTTTACATACAAGCCATATATCAGTTTTTATTGCATCGATCTCATGACACCGAACCTTGACAGTAACGCATCTCCTGTATGCAAATAGAGTTTCCCCAGTACTAGGTATTATTGCCTCATACCTACAAGTCTCAATACAAAACGTCCGTTGACAGGGTGCTCAAAAGGATTTGATTCATACCCTCGGACGGGGTTGTCAAACCCAATAGATCTATTAATTGTACTAGCGTTTATCTCATGGGTAATTAACGGTTCATGAAATTAGAGACTTTGGCAATAGCTACTCAATGTCAATAAGCATGAATTCGGGTCCAGCATACCATAAATAACTTGTGTTCAAGTTTTTAAAACAAGCATGTATCTCCCTCGCGGGGTTTTATTAAAATAGTTAAATAAGTAAAGGCGAGGCTACAAACTCACCTCAAGTGAATCAGCAATATCGAACAATATAAGAGCTGAAGTAAGTCAAATACTCCTAAGAGCAACCTAAAATAAACGACGCAACTTAGAAAATAAACTAATACTCACGCAAAAGAAAACTTAACCAAACAAAAGATTTTAATAAATGATACCCCAATAGGAACAAGTATGGCATTGCGTCCTAATTTTATAGACCAAGTTTAAACCAAAATTATATGTCCTAATCGGAATTGGGTATGACATCTACACCATGGCTTTATTGTTCTCATTACCGCCAACTTTCCCAAATTACCCATATTAGTTTAACGTCTAGCAACTCTTCATATACAAATGGGTGAACTTTTCCCACTTTGCCGATTCATAATCAAAATCCTTAAATCATACAAATATGAGGTTTGCGCCTCCGGAAAGAAGTTTGAGTCCACTTTTTAAGATATGCAGGCCTTACTGTCCAGAAAGACAAGTACCTGGTATAAATTACCATTTTACCCTTTAATTCAAAAGCCAGTTTTATTTTTTGAATTTTACTTCTCTACTAAAACAACCATAAATCAAAATCTATATGTGTTATAAACATAAGACCACTTGGAGAAGTGTAGGGGTGTATCTATAAACCCCCATGATGTATTATATGTTTAAGCAATGGCAGGGCAAAAGTGTACGAAAAAAATGTATATAAAAAAAGAGTGAAAAAAATGTACGGGCTGCCATTTGCTTATGTTTATGTTTATCATAGAGTAAAGAAAAGAAAAAGAAAGAGATTGATGTATAGTTTTGTAGAGTTTGTATATCTTGTCCGAGTTCTTAGCTTAGCAACCCAACCAACGTGTATTCGTATAAATAATTAGCTAACCCTTTCACCCTAAATTCACCCAAAAAGTCACTCCCCAAATGTATCCCATCCATTTCCATTTCCGTTAATGTTATCTTACACCTACACCCCACAACCCTTTAAAAAGACCTCTTTGATAGTAATGAATAATGCTTGCGCCTAGCGGTGGAGGTTTGATCCTTTACCAAGCCTATGGTAATTTATATGCTATGACAGGTAATGAGTGTTAATTTTCCATTTCCCATAGTTGTTATAATTTATTATACACCCGAGTGAAAGAGAGAATCCCAAACACTTATGTGAGGGGCTAGTATATGCTTTTCGTGCTTTTAATTACGAGGTCTAGAAGGTTGTTGTAACACCCCCATTTTTACATATAGCAGCGGAAGCTAATCTGGGGTATTACTTCATGGATACAACAATCATAATCATAGAAAACGACTCAAAAGAGACGTTTGTTCAAAAGATACGTTATCATTCATTTAAAATTAGAGTTTTACAAAGGCAGGTCCTAAAATCTAGAAACATAAAATGTGAATGATAACAAGTTTTAGCCATCTTCAAGTCCATGCCACTCCGTGCCATAAGTTGCTCAATTACCTGAGATAAACATGCTAAAAAGTCAACACAATGGTTGAGTGAAATTCATAGGTTTGAAATGTAATAGTTGAATACAAGTTATCATAATGGAAATATTGGTATTGCAAGGATAATTAGTATTACATCAGTGTTTCAAGTTAATGACTTGGATTTATTCAAGGAAGTAACATCCTTTACAGGCTAAAGGCTTTTTATACTAAGGTATTCTCGATACTATTAATCCAACCCGACCCGACTATAAATGATAAATGTATCGGATTAGTCCACCTTATTTTAGGCTAACAATCTTCCCCCTATATGTGGACATAGAATTTTACTTATAATGTTCCCACTCCTGCACATCTTACGCTCAAAATAAAGTTTCCAAAGCGCTTCAAAGACGAAGATGTCTTTCTGAGTACTCCTTGTCTTGAAACTGTACCTACAGCTTAGATTTTCTGGGGTCTTTACTTGTAACAGGAAACCATTGTAGTATGCATTTAGTTAGATTACTCCCCCCAATCATGCAGCATGGTCTTGAAAGCTTTCTTCATTGGATCTTTTGTCGAAGTTTCTGAACTCACTTACCCACAAACAAATCCCTATATTGAGTAGATTTTGAAACATTTGTTGTAGCTGAACAATCTTTTTATTATTGTCATTAACGTGCACAGCGGAATTTTGTAGAAGTCAAACCACACCAACTATACCACTGCTTCTTGTCATTAGGGCTTGGTGAATATTCGTTCGGGGGTGCATGCGAGAAATCAACAACTGTTCTTCTCATGTTTGCATAATACTTCACAAACCATACTAAACATTTTTTAGGGCTAACAAACTTCCCCCTGGAAGTTGATATGGTAACATCAAAGTCAATTAAGTCCCAGATGTACACATTTTCCCCCATGATGGTTGCGAACTCTCGGAAGCATCATTGTCGTGTACGTCCATATACTCGAGAAGTTCTTGTCATAAGCACAAATCTTGATTTACAAAAGAATCATTACCGTCTTGACTTCACAAACCGTAGAGGAGTTGAAGCAAGAATCAAGAACACTTGGTATAATCAAGGTCTTGTGAATGAATGTCATCGAAGAACTTTGAAGATTTTGCTTAGACTGTGAAGTATCTTTGTCTTGGAATAGCACAAAAATACCCGTGAGAAGTGTTGATTACATCTCAACCTTTAAACTCTCTGGCTAACTTACCAACCTCGTATTCTGTCGGCTATTGTTGTGATCACTTGGTGAAGTAAACCCGATATACTGAACTTGAAACCGAAGTAAAATTCCCCAAATTTGTTTACTTAATCTTGCATACTGTTGATTGAAGAACTCGTTGCTGATGAAAATCTACTAAATACTTATATTCCATCAAAGATAAGAAGTACAACACCTCTTGAAATTATCCACAACGAATCTGTGTGTGACACTGAGCACACTTATAATGTATACGCCTTTAAGTGATTGCTATTCCCAGGACCCCCTTTATTCAATCACTTTTCTTGCCCTACACTCCTCACAAACGTCCTCCCTCCCCCCTTACTCATCTTTATCTTCATCCAACCACCCATTTGACTTCTGGAAAACATAGATATCAAGTCTTAATCATAACTGTATACGTTCAAGCAAGTCATCAATCGATAGAAAATAGAAGAAAGTCACGATGATGAAATAAGTAGACTCCTTTGTGAAATTCAACTTCAATCGTAAATAAGGGATACCAAACCAACTTCGTGATCACTTGTCATCATTATTCGAGTCTCTAGCGTTTTTGTCATTTAAGTGAATCTTTTCAGGATTGTTTTAGGATTAAGTGTTGTTGTTTATGTGGTTTGTTGTTATGGTTGATATATTAGATTCCCACTATTGGTCAATTAAATCAATATATGCCCATAAGTTAGTGGTTCTAATTGAGGGTTTTCGTTGACGACAAAACCGCTGCTACATTTGGGTTTATTTTATTAAACCGCCGCCTTGTTTGTTAGTCAAACACTGCCAAATGTTAGCAAACGCCGCCATATAATATAGCAAACCTTCACAAAACTTTGATCTCAAAACCGCCAGTCAAAGATGCTAAAGCAAACAGCCGCCTGTTTTTTATCCAAACCAGGGGTACCCTAAATTATATTAAGCAAACCGCTCCTAAGGCAACCGCAGCCTAGGGCAAACCGCCGCCTAGGAACTTTGTCAAACCGCCATGGATTTTTAATTAGGTAGAGTTAATTTCATTTTGTTATAAAATAAGCAACCCGACCACCACCGTTCAAACCGCCGGTTTGTATCTTTAAAATATCAAAACCGCCACTTTAATTGGCAATTCACCGTGTTCTTTTTAGCACCGTCGCTATATAATTGATTTATTTTAAAGCAACCGCCTTTGACCTGCTGGTTCAAAACCGCCGGATATTTTTTCCTTAAAACACGGATCTTGTTCCCAACTGTTTTGTCAAACCGCAACCAAGAAAATAATATTATAATCAAACCTCCACAAAGAACATCAAGAATGAAGTTTTCAAAATAAGCCAAATAAGCTATTTCACTTCTCAAATAAGCTATAGAGGCTCAATACTAAGTGGTTAGATGAGATTAAAATACGAAATAACAACCATATCTTTGTGAATCATCAGATTCGAGCCAAACCTCCACTTAGAACACATAAAAAGTCAACCATTTTTAAGCTTAATAATTCGATCTAGGAAATATGTAAATCGTAATAAAATGGTTGCAGTCTAACATATTTAACATGTAGATCGAGGGTAAGAACAAGAATCTACAACAACCAAATAGGCAAAACCCATTTGTGCGTGGTTTTTTGGCATAAAATAAGCATGAATTTGAGCTTATTTAACCACAAGATCAGTAGATTAACAACACGGATCCCCCCTATGCTCTGGTGCCAATTGTTAACATAAGATTCACCCTTAGAACAACGGATCCGGAGGCATGGTGAAATGAAAGAGATGTGTAGCCATTTATTAGAGAAAAAGGAAGATATGAGAAGTTGTGTGTGTGCTTGAGAGAAAAGAGAAAAACACACACACTCACACTTTTACAAATGTGAACTTCTACCCCTCCATGGAAGTATGGAGGGGGTATTTATAGTCCCGACATCGACTAGCTAAACTAACCCAACCCGACTATAAATGATAAATGTAATTCCGGATTAGTCACCATATTTTAGGGCTAACATTATCTTTACATTATATGAGTAATGTACTTTGTAAAAATGATATTATGATATTGACTTGACATGTTATGATGTTTGCTTGACATATAAATAGATATAGATGGCATAGGTAGGTTGCGTGAGCTTGTCTACTTTAGTTATGCAAGTTACATTGCATATTGAGATATTGGTAATGCAAGTAATGTAATAAAGCAAAAAAAATTCCCCGTACAATTGTGATCATAATAAAATAGGTTGATTTTGCATTTGATGAAAATTCTGGGTTGTTATAGTTGTGTTGTAAAATGCTTTTAAAGAGTAGGTTAAATGACCCTAATATTGCTATTGCCTAGGTAGAAAAGCCTATTTTCTTGAGGACAAGCAAATCCCAAGTGTAGGGGTATTTGATGAGGTGTCATTTTATATACTATTTCAGGTTCATTTAACCTCTTAAATCATGCAAATATGCCCAGATTATGTGCTTAATCATTTGTTTTTAGGTTTTTAGCACTTGGATGACATTTGGAGGAAATACACGTGACTTGGGCTCATTTGGAGAAGAAACGGACAAGAGTACGGACCTACACCAAATCTCTTGAAGGATTGTGCATATAGAGCTTGGAGACGGCGTCGCAGGCATAAAGCGACGCCGTCGCGATCTATCTAGTGACGGAGTTAGGACGTAACCGACTCATATAAGACCTAGAAGATTCTATCCCGTGACGGCGTCACGACCACAACTGGACGCCGTTACGACGATTTCCCTATATATATTAAGTTGAATTTAGTGTTTTTAGTGCGTAACTTTGTATAACTTTTGGGAGCCGAACCCTAAGTATTTTGTCAGCTTCTAGGCCGACTTTAGGGCCTCAAAACCCTATTGTAACTGACCTTGATCCATGTTTTAATCAAGTAAGATTATCTATCTTTAATCATTCAGTACGTCTATGTGTTGTTTGATTGATTCATGTTCTTGCTTTCTTTATAACATGTTAGGCTAAACCCTCCTTTGTATTTGCTTATGATTGCATGAAAGTTAGATCGTAGATCCTTTTACTGTTGCTTCTTGTGATAAATCTGCGCGTTAAGCTTTAGAAAACTAGCCATAAGATATTAAATTGGCATAGACGTCTAGGGAAACGCGAGTGTGTAGAAAGGATACCATCAGCAACAGTCTTCATACTACCTTACTTGTGCGTTGCCTTAACGGAATATTAAATAGACAGCGGGTTTGTGTAATTCGTTCATGACTTAGGAAATACTTACACAAATCATCACGAGTGTAACAAGGCAATAGGCTTAGGAGAAGCAATCTAATGAATAATGCATGATTAATCAAATACATCATTTTATCATAAAGTTATCACCAATAGTTTAGATTATAATTAGTTTATTAATTAGTTAAACATACCAACCTCTCAAACCATTGATTTTACTGCTTTCTATAAAATATAAAAAAATAAAAATAATCTCCTTTCAATCCCATAGATCTCGGTTAAGCTATGTTCGAGCCTTCCCAAACTATTCCCCTAGAGAACGATAACAACCCCGAGTCTTGCCTATACTACACTGCAACGACTAGGTACACTGCATAGGGAGTTGTAAAACTTCTTGTTTGTCACACCCCGACAATGGCGAAAACTCGAGAATGCAACATAATGATCAATCATAACACAAGATACAAAATAGAGAAAACTACATTGCATAAACTCCAAGTGCTATGAAGACCATCAACCTTGAACAAACTCAAGTGATGTCCCAAATCGCAACTAAAATCCACAATCTCTTACAATTATTCAAATGCCCACACAGGGGACTATAATCCAAACTTATTCTAAAACATCCAAAACTAAAATCAAACAACAAGCAAGCAAGACTTCAAACGAAATTCCACACGAGATACTTCTAAGTCTGCTATCAATCACTAAACTACTCTTCTTTCACTTCACCTGAAAATGATACTCGAAAACGTCAACAATAATGTTGGTGAGCTCGTAGGTTTGACCTTAAACCCAAAATCTATGCCAATATTTCAATAATGGACAATAGTGCTATATGACAGTGAATATATGCAAACAACCTTAGCATCACCGCTAATCAATAACCATATGTCACTTACGCACCTAAAGAGACTACTAGCTGGAGCACTAAAATTAGGGCAGGACCACACACAAAACTGGGTAGGCGTACCCATTCGCTCTAATAATCACACACATACTGGGTAGGCGTACCCATCCGATCCAATAATATCATAAATACTGGGTAGGCGTACCCATCTGATCCAAACAATCATGCATCACATAATATTCACATAGCAGTCATAAGCACATAACTTGTCCCAAAAAACAAAACCACATTTCGCACAAAACAATTCAAAACACATTTGAGTTTCATTCTCCCCCAACGCAAAAACCAGTAAAAAGTGGGGCTACGAGAACTCACCTCAAGCAAGTCTTTATCTACCCAATCTCAATCACACAAGCAAATGCAACGACGCCCGCACACGACCTAGTCCAGTTAATGTCTCAATTTAATCATCCAATT
>BQNB010075630.1:0-31402 GCA_026074375.1 Tanacetum coccineum | reverse complement strand
TCCCGACGAACACGTTTTCGGTCTTAACACCGACGAGCTATTTGGTTCCGATGCAAGACCTCGTCCTCCCGGTAAACAACGCCCCGGGAAAAAAATCAAATCCGACACATCGGCGAGCACCGGGGGGAGTAACTCGTCGAGCCAATTTGGTGAGTTTATGTCTCACGAGCTTCGTCTCAAACGGGAAGCCGCCGAAAAGGCGTGTGAAGTGTCGAAAGAAAAAGAGTGGACGATAACGCGTTTGGAAGAGTTGCGATTTCTAGCACTAAGCATGAAGGATTTGGAAGACGACGACGCGTATTTGATCGAAATGCAAAAAAACCAAATCAAAGCCAAATTAAGAGTGCAAATGCCGTGGAATTCGAACAACAATAACGACGTCAATGAAACAGACGACGAAGAGTAGTTTTTTTTTTTAATTTTTGATTTTTGATTTATTTATTTTCGAATGTATTTTTTTTGATTTTCCAATGTATTTTTTTTAATTTTCGAATGTAGTTTTTTTATTTGGTATTGTAATTTTTTTATGAATGAAATGAATTTAATTAGTTTTAAAATTGAGGAAATGAAAAAAAATAGTAGGCCCCAAAAAGTGGTGTTATGGAGTTATGATTAGAGGGGTTTTTTGTGTTGATGTTATGGTGTTAAAGCTGACGTGACACCCAAAAAGTGATGTTATGACACCTAGCCCTCTAAAACTTGTGATGAAAAAAATTCGACTTCGGGTTTTATCGTTTGTTTAGCTAGTTTTAAATTCGTGCACGCACATAGTTTGGACATAAAATTAACGGATAATAATATTTCAATAAATTTATTTTATGTATGTACATTATTTAAGCAGTTTCAAAGTCATCAGTCATGTATAAGCAAAATTTATGCACCACTCATCACATGTCATATCTTTTGCCATAAATCATTACGTTAAATATTGACTTTCTGGCATTTAATCGCTTTTATCGATCTGCTTACTTCGTATTGGTTTTTGTTTGGTGTCGTAATTGGTAAAACCCTTTTTTAAGGTTTATTATTCCCGTTGGTTACATACCGGTTGTTCGTAGGGTTTAAGGTGAATTAGTTTGTGTGGTTTTGTATGTGATCGCATGGTATAAACATGAAGAGTGGCTTTTTGGATTCGGGAGGGAGGAACAATAATCATAAGAAAATATAAGAGTAATGAACGATTACAGTCGGTAATAAGGAGACGAATACGGAGTTGATCATGGAGTTTCCTACCTTGGAAACTAGTGTGGGGAAAAAGGCTAACAAGCCTATTGGTGTGACTCAGGTTCCGGATACTGAATCTGTTGGGAGTCTGAATGATGCAACGGTGTATGCTCACGTTTCTACTAAAGCTCCAAATACCATCGGTTCGACTATTAACGTTGTTAACTCAGAAACTACGTCTCTTAATCAGAATGGTGGTGATCAGGTTGGTAATAAATCGAGTATGAATAAGTTTCCCTCATCGCATGCTAATAAGCTTAGTCCTAAGTCTTTCATTAAGGATAATCTCCGAAAACTTGAAGCTAATGTGACAAATGATGTTTCTTATGACGTTTAGTTGTGTTAGTGCAAATGACTGAATGTAATGGTAAGGTCGACCTTCGGTCGGTCGTCCCATGTGGAAGCAACTAAGGTCGATCGTCTCATTACCTCGACCGAACTAGACTAGTCCCCCCAACCTTTGCAATTGTTTGGGTCGTGTAGAAGACCGAGTGAATGAAGCCGTTTCCTATAAAAAAATTTTATCCCTATATTTTCTATAAAACCCAAAATCTTCTTTCCTATCTTCACACACATATACACTTTTTATCAAAAACACACACTACAAACAATATGTCTCAAATAAATAACGAGGAAATCTACAAACAATATGTCTTCAAATTAATTCCGAGTGTTATATTTTTCGAATGAAACTGAATATAAACTGGAAGTGAATAGTTTTACTCTCTCCGGTATTGGTTTCTAATAGATGTGGACGAAAACGAGCCTTTGGTCGTGCTTAAGAAAAGATGTGGAACGAGCGTTTGACGTGCTAAAGAAAAAATGGGTTATCGTAAGAACTCCTGCACGGTCTAGGAGTCTTAAAAGGATTACGCATTTGATGTACACTTGCATCCATATACAATATGTAATCGCAAAGAAAAAGGAAGACAATCACTATCCCGACTTTTCTCCGTATGGAACAGAACATCATGAAGACGAGATGCCGTAAGATCGGCATAAGGAAAAGGTGCTATAAACGAGTTATAAGAGAAATAGTAACACACGAAGGAAAACTCATCGTTAATCTTAAAGCCGATTCTAGTGGAACGAGCGATTTGGCAGTCAAAACAAAATGCAAACTAATTTTACTGTGTAATATTTTAATCTTCCGTAATTTTTGGGGATTCCACGTCTAATTCTTTACGTGTATTTTTAATTCCCGTAATTTAGTTTGTAAGTTTATTATTAATGTAATGTTTTTAATTTTCTTTTTGATTGCAGTCAGCCTGTTGCTGGGTCCACCACTACGGGTGTTTGGGGGGGTCACTGAGTGGAGTCTAAGGAGAGAGAAAACTGATGTGGCTCTGACAGTGGGCGGTTCCTCTGCGGTCAGCCACTAGAAACGATCTCTTTATGTTTTGGTGATGACAAACATGTGACTTGCAATACGTAACGTAAAGTGCGCAAGTTACTCGTAATTACAAATCATCAATGCATACATGCATCTACATCTATCGACGTCTCATGTCTACATCAACACGGACATTTGTTTGTAAGTTAATTGTAATCACAAATTATCAAAGCATACATGCATCAACATCTCTCGACGTCTCAAGTATGCATCAAGACGGACATTGTTCTACACCCGACGTAAATCATATAAGGTATGTAGAAACAACATTAAACTTGTAGGATAATAAAAGAAATAAGTTTTTGTCTTAACCTTACATTTTTTTAAATATAACAAAACAATTTTTCAAAAATCAATTAGACAAATCATTTTTGAATTATAAAGAAATATTTTATGTGGTAATTATTTCAAATTTCAAATATGATCATTTCCCCCCTAAAACAAGTAAGTTTTTCACCAGATTTTACCTTCACCACCAAAAGACAAAAACAAGAGCGTCTGTCGAGGTGGTCCCTTAAATAGGTCAGCGCCCCCCTTAAATATACGACGCCCCCTAATATATCTAGGACGTGGCTCACTTCCAACTATTTTTACAACCCTTTTGTACAAATTTCTTTTAGTTCTTTCTTTCTCTAGATCTCACTGAATCTCTCTAAATCTTTGATCATTTAACTTGTTTAATCTTGTTTAAATATGATCAAATCTTCTATCTTTTCATTCTTCCTTCAAGTGCAAGAGAATAACTTTCGTCATCATCAAGATTCGAAGTTATGTAGTCAAGTTAATCCATTTGTAACATTTGTTACATATAGATTGAGTCCATGTCTTCCATTCTTGTATAGTTGTGCAGATCCGAATGGTGTGTAAATTCGGATGGGTTGATTGTGTGTCGGTTAGTATTTTGGGTCTTAAAATACATTGGTGAAGTGGTAGATTGATTCTAGCTATGATTAGGACTCGACATCTAGCTTAGTGTCGGAAAATAATGTAAGCAACTTGTATGGTTTTCTCCGCTGAGAAAAGAGCTTGTTGACTAGTGAAGTAACTCTCGAGTTGGGTACTCGGGGAGTGGAGTAGGGCAAAGAGGAGCTTCATGACCGAACCACTATAAATCATCATGTCCGGTTTGCATTTTCTTTCACTTATCTCTTTACGCTTTTATTTACATTTATCGCTTTACTTTTATATTTGCATTGTGTTCATGATTGTGTGAATAGCTGCATATATTGTGATAATTGTGATTGTGTAGTACTTTGTAGTTAATATTGTGGTTGAGCTTGTATTGTTAAGATATGTGCTAGTTGTTGTAAATCTATTATCGACACTTCTCATATTACGTCTAACTTGATTGGCGATTTGATACGAAAGATTTAAAGATTTTAAATGAAAATGTATTCACCCCCTCTACGGTTTCCACAATTGGTATCAGGAGCCACGTCGCTCTAGTTTTCAAAACAAATGGTTTTTAAAATAGAGTACGATCCATGTATCGAATTACCCATTAAGTGGATTAAATATGAAAAGTGTTTTGTTGCTTGATTCGTACTAGTTTTGTTGTTAGATATACTTCGTATAATAGCTTGAAGGAAAATCTTCTAAAAAAATTTGAAAATGTCAATATATATTTTCTAGTCATTAGAGTAGAAATAACGTCTAAAACACGTATTTTATGTGCTGAAACAACTTTCTGAAGTCCTACGTCAGTCCATTAAGTCACCAAATGATTTTATACAAAAAACGTGCTTTTGGGTCACTGGTGGCGGTCCCCTAAATGTTAGGGCGGCCCCCAAATATATATGTGGGCCGTCACCTTTATGGGGGCCGTCTGTCTGTTTCGTTAGAATTTGGCAAACTTCGAAAAATCATATAAAATAAACCGTAAGTCTGGGTGCCACGTGCTATTTTAAAGATAATTTAGTCTACTTTCATTTAAAACTACTTCCAAGTCCTCGTTCTAAACTTAAGTAAGTCAGAAATGCAAAATACTATATAGTGGTCAAAACTTTGTGTTTCGTTTTAACGTAAAACTTGTATTTTGCCTTTCTATCAAGACGAACATTTCTAGTCGATGTATCTTTGAATTTATCTTTTCAAAATGTTGACCTTGATTCATTTTTGAAATGGGGAGGAACTATTTTATTTTCAAATAAAATCAAGCTAAGTATACGCCGTTGCATCTAATACACAAAACGATGACGAATAACTTTTTTGTGTTATGCTAAATGATTATGTGTGTTTTCTTAGGTCTTAATATGGTTAATAGATGTTATTAAGTGATCATTACTATTTATAATTGAGCTACTTATATATCTAAACACATGTGTCATGTACGCTATTTGTGTGCTACTTTCCAACACATTAACTCTCTTCCAACAAGATGTCTAAATCTTTTCATCATTGTGCGTTGTTTGATCTTGGGTTGGTTAAACAAAAGAAAAGATTATATTAATACATTAGTAATTAAGTAAAAGAAAATGTATTTTTAAACTGTGCTTGTGCTTGTATTGTTCTAACACACACACATAATTATATTCTTCCTATATCCGGCTGCCACTCCCAACTTTTTCCGATCAATAATCCTTCCCTAATCTAGCCTTTTTTGATCAATTTATAGTGTGATCTGATCTTATTTTGGATCGATCATATTTTATTAGGGATTCAATTTTTTAAGGGTTGTTGGGTCGAAACCTTTTATCCTTTCTTTTCTAACCGATTTCTTCATCCCTGGTTGTTATTGTTCCATTATTGGACGGTTCATCTAGGGTTTATTGAGATCGTTTTTAGGGTTTTGACTCCATTTGCCGGTGAACCTAGTATATACTTCATATTTGATTTAATCCTGCCTAACCCAAGTCAAAGATCTTTTAGATCGACGCTCTTTTGTTAGGGTTAGGGTATTTAGATTTCGATCTAGGGTTTGCCTGATGTGTTTGTGCGTTATGTGGTTCCTAGGTCATGGATTTGTACGTGAATTGTAAGTAATGGATGCGGGGTATTGATCGGAACCGTTGTCTTTATGATGACGGGTTTGGCTGCTGCGGGGATTATTATGGGTTGTGGTTCTTGTTATTGATGGTGTTCGTTATGGTTGCTGTTATGGATGTGTTCTAAAGCTTGCGTCTAATCATTGGTTACTCGTTAGGGCATGAATTATTGCTGCGTTTGAAACCCTAATTTTTAAGGTTTCATTATATTTTGCTGCTAACTGTGGGCTTGCTGGTGATTATGATTGTTCGTGGTTTAGAAGTGAGGATTTATGTTTTGATCTGCTGTCTATTCAGTCACATCCTTTTACGTGATCTGTTTGTGTTTCAATTCTATATTTAGCGTAGGTGGATTAAGGTGAACGTGATCCGTTTTGTGTAGAAACCTTAATGTTTAGGGTTTAGTGTTGGGATACTGTTGTGTGTTGCTACATGGTTGATTGTTTGAGGGTTTCGTCTGCATCCTAATGAGTGATGTGGATTCAATGGTTCCCATTCAATGGTATTCGGACATTGATGGTTGATGTAATCATGGGGCTGTTTTCCTTTAACAAACCTGGATGTATGATTACTGGCCATTTGGAAGTTGCTATAATGATAGCATGAAGTTGTTTTAATCAGATTCGTGCAACGTTGGGCTGCATTCTTATCAAGATTATTATTATACAATATTTCTTGGATAATAATAATGGTTGTTGCATTGTATCGGGATTTGGATTGGTTTGTTCATCCATGGAGATCGATCATGGTGATGGCTGTTATGGCTTAATCCCTACGTTTTAGGGATTTGGTTTGACTGGAGTTAATGTGCATCTTGATCTATTCTGGGTATTTTGACTAGAATTAATGTGAGTCTTGACTCGAATTAATGTGTGCCTTGACTGTATTTAATTATGAATTAATATGCATCTTGACTGGAATGGTGCATATTCATATCTCTTTAATGAAGGGATCAAGGATGTTACATGTTTTTGGAAGTTGCCGCGTGCATTGGAAGTTCTATGACGGATTCGACGCTCGAGTGGTGGAATTAATCATTTTGATATCCGTATAGATAATTGTTAGGAAGTATTTGTTTTACTTTCTTTATTAGTCATAAGAATGGTTTGTCATTCTTATGTTGTGGTTAGGTTAGTAGCTTTTTGAAGCTTGTTAGCGTCCAGAAGGACTGAGATGAGGGACTTCATCCACATCCTTTGTACTTAAACGATTTTTTGGTGTAATATATTTACCGGGGAAACCCTTTACCCCAAAAGATATAGTATTTTACAAAAGATGTGTGTTGTATAAAAATGGTTAGGAAAATCATTTATATACTCATAAAATATCAAAAACTATGCATACTATATATATCAACAAATAGTTTTTCGCACAAGCAAAATATATGACAATCTTGAAGTAAGAAATTAACTTGTCATTATTCATCAACCTCACCATGCAACTAGTCTTAGGTTTAATGGAACACACTATGAAAATCTTTATTTGTTTTCTTTTAAAAGAGTGTTCGTGAGGGTCAAGAAAGATTTCGACTATATATCGATTCATTATTCAAATTATGATTGATATTATTATCGAATCTAATTGACAAGTTTTCGAGTATGGACAATAAATCGAATTCTTATTTGTCTATCTTTGAGATTATATCAAAATGTAACAAGAGATATTATCTTAAACCTACATACTCAGTCACACTCAATTGATATGAAAATAACGACATCCTTTTCCAAGACGATAAGAATATGATCGGAACATAACTTACACTTGTGTAGATGATGTCATATTAAGTCTACTTGTCCAATAGTTGTGTTCTAAATATTTGGCAAATATATGCATAAAATACACAATGAAGTAGGATTGAAGACTTGAATGTTGTGTCCAAATTATTCAAGTAATTTACCTTGCAATGCAATTGGTAAAGTCATCATTTCTAAAAAGCCAAACATGAGCAAATGCACAACATATGTAACTTTGCTCAAACAATTCAAAAGCACAACTTAAAACTCAAATTCTCTTCTCATCAAAACTCTCTTTTACGTTACCAAATAAGTATAATATTTATTATTCACCAAGACTAGTTCAGCCGAGCATCAGGAGTACATGTAGTAGGGTTATAAAAATTAGCAGATAAGACCGAAAGTGTTCTTTGTCACTTTCAAATAACCATGGTTCCCCGATAATCAGTATCAACGTGTGTGTAAACCATATTTGGATAAATTCGTAATAGTATTTATCGATGATATTCTTATCTACTCTCGTAACAAAGAAGAACACGCAAATCATCTGAGAATAATCTTGGAATTACTCCGAAAAGAGAAATTGTATGCCAAGTTCTCTAAATGTGATTTCTGGATTCGTATCGTGCAATTTCTTGGACATCTCATTGATAGTCAAGGACTTCATGTTGACCCTGCCAAGATTGAAGCTGTTAAGAACTGGACATCTCCCACTACACCCACAGAAGTGCGTCAATTCTTAGGACTCGCCGGCTATTACCGAAGATTTATCGAAGGTTTTTCAAAAATTGCAAAGCCTTTGACTAAATTAACCCAGAAAAACAAGAATTATATCTGGGGCGAAGAACAAGAATCAGCTTTCCAACTCCTTAAACAAAAACTCTGTGAAGCACCAATCTTAGCATTACCAGAAGGAAACGATGACTTTGTCGTTTACTGTGATGCTTCTCTTCAAGGTCTAGGAGCTGTATTAATGCAAAGAGAAAAAGTCATTGCATATGCATCTCGACAACTCAAACCTCACGAAGAAAACTATACCACTCATGATCTTGAATTAGGAGCAGTGGTATTTGCTCTTAAAATCTGGAGACACTATCTATACGGTACAAAGTGTACAGTTTTCACTGATCACAAAAGCCTTCAACACATTCTTCGTCAAAAAGAATTGAATATGAGGCAACGCCGATGGTTAGAATTACTCGCAGATTATGATTGTGAGATTTGCTATCATCCTGGAAAGGCAAATGTTGTGGCAGATGCCTTAAGCCAGAAGAAACAAATCAAACCACTCCGAGTCACAGCATTGATCCTAACCGTTCATCCAAAATTACCATCTCAAATTCTCGAAGCTCAAAATGAAGCCCTCAAAGAAGAAAATGTCAAAACCAAAAACCTAAAAGGAATGGACAAATCATTTAAAATACGTCCTGACAGAACTCGTTGTATCAAAAATCGAAGTTGGTTACCAGTTTTTGGTGGTTTAAGAGACTTGATCATGCATGAGTCTCATAAATCGAAATATTATATTCACCCGAGTTCTGATAAAATGTACCACGATCTAAAGAAACTCTATTGGTGGCCTAACATAAAGGCAATCATCGCAGAATATGTTGGCAAATGTTTGACATGTTCTAGAGTTAAAGCAGAATGTCAAAAGCCATCTGGTTTACTGGTACAACCGGAAATTCCTATGTGGAAATGGGAAAGGATAACAATGAATTTCGTTACAAAGATACCCAAAACCTCAATCGGACATGACACCATTTGGGTCATTGTCGATCGCCTTACCAAATCAGCGCATTTCATACCAACTCGAGCAACTGATAGTATGGAAACTCTTACAAGGTTATACATCAAAGAAATAGTCTCTCGACATGGTGTGCCAATCTCCATCATCTCGGATCGTGACAGTCATTTCACATCCAGATTTTGGCAATCATTGCAAAATGCTTTGGGTACTCAATTACACATGAGTACAGCATATCATCCTGAAACCGATGGAAAGAGTGAGAGAACCATCCAAACACTCGAAGACATGCTTCGAGCCTGTGTCATTGACTTTGGGAAAGGATGGGATAAACACTTACCATTGATAGAATTTTCCTACAATAACAGTTATCATTCCAGTATCAAGGTAGCACCATTTGAAGCACTTTATGGTTGAAAGTGCAGATCACCTGTTTGCTGGGCCAAAGTTGGAGATGTTCAACTCACGGGACCAGAAATAATTCATGAAACCACTGAAAAGATCGTGCAAATCCGTCAACGCTTGCAAGCTGCAAGAGATCAGCAAAGAAGTTACGCCAATGTAAGGCGAAAGCCTTTAGAATTTCAAATTGGCGATCGTGTTATGTTAAAAGTATCACCTCGTAAAGGTATCTTTTTATTTGGAAAACGATGAAAGCTTAATCCCCGATACATTGGACCATTCAAAATCCTTGAACGGATTGGTCCAGTGGCATACAAACTAGAGCTTCCTGAAGAGCTTAGTAATGTCCATAATACTTTCCACGTTTCTAATCTAAAGAAATGCTTATCCGATGAATCTCTCATCATTCCAATAAAAGAACTTCAACTCAACGACAAACTCAACTTTGTAGAAGAACCAGCAGAAATTATGGATCGTGAAATCAAGCAACTAAAATGAAGTCGTATTCCTATAGTCAAAGTGCAATGGAACTCTAAAAGAGGACCAGAATTTACATGTGAACACGAAGATGAAATTCGTGCCAAATATCCTCATCTGTTTTCAAACATCACTTCAAAATCCAATTAAATCTCGGGACAAGATTTCTATAAGGATGGGGGACTATAACAATCCGTAAATTTTCATTAATGTAAATATCCATCTATTAAGTTAGATGCAATGTACTATCTATATATTATATATGAACCACCTTTTTCATGGAAATTTTTTGCTTTATTACATTACTTGCATTACCAATATCTCAATATGCAACATAGCTTGCATATCTAAAGTTAACGAGCTCATGCAACCTACCTATGGCAATCTTATCTTCATATATGTCAAGCAAAGAACATAACATGTCAATTAAATATCTTAATATCATTTTTACAAAGTACATTACTCATATAATGTACCATTTGCAACGTTATATCAAGACGGGCTTTAAACCGTTATCATTTACCTCTAAACCCTAATTCCATGAAAGGTTAATATCTAAAGTGAAGGTACAAGTTACTAAATCATATATACAAGTAATATAATATCTCATTTGAAATATAAACTCCCTCTAAGTCAAAGTGCAAGTCTTTAAAAGCACAATGTATAAGTCATTAAGCATGACATCCAAGATAGCCGTTTTACCTCTGTTTTCATTCTAGTTTCTTCACCACCAGTTTTGTACAAGCTACTACACTCAATATACAATGTATAAACCCTAATTATTCTACTCATAAGCTCTTATACATATTTTTACACTCAAAACCCTAATTCAAAACCCTAACCCGAGCAAAATACTAAACTATGACCCGTTTCTTGATTTTTATCCATCATAAACCTAAACCAACACTCAAATAAGTTGTAATAACTAAATTTACAACATTATCAATCACATTCCATCATCATTTCATCATTTTACTTCAAATGTATGCGAATTAAATCTAAGAAACCCTAACTGAACCCTAACTTGAACTTTTGACTCGTTTTCTCATTTTCACCCATTTTAAACCTAACCCACCTATCAAATCTTATTATTAACCCTTAGTACAAACCTTACAAACCTTAATCCACACTTATACCATCAATGTACTCGAATTCCAAGCTCAAAAACCCTGAACGAGCCCTAATGAACCCGCGGCCCCCATTTTTTCATTTCTACCCATTTTGACTAATATTTTTGCAACCAAGCACCTCAATGACAAGCACCTCCATCCCTAAAGCAGCTTACAAGCAGCTCCTAACAAATATCTTTTCCATTTTTGGCTAAGAAAGCTCCACATCACCCCTCTTTGTCTCTCTTTTACCCGCGACACAAGAACAAGCCAACACCCTTAAGCTAGTTTCTAGCTCTAACAACTCATCACATAGCTTCTGCACATCACCCTCTAGCCCACATATGTGTCCAAACCTTGCCTTAAAGCTTCCTTGGTCACCAAGGGGGATTTCGACTATAAATAGGACCCTAAACCCCTCATTCTAACTCATCCCCCACTTCCTCCTCTATAACCCTTAATAGCAGCAATCCATTGCTCAAATAAGATCCTAAGAGGTTCTACGAAGTCTCAAGAACAGAAGTGAAGCAAAAGAAATCAAGAAAAGAAGCCCGGGAGTCGTTATTCTAGGCGTACGAAGTTAAAAGTCCCGAGTTCAACCCGTTTCCAAGCTATAAGCTCAAACCCAGGTTTTATGATCTTCATACCTGCTCCTACACTCTTATAATGTTCATATGATCCTAAATATACTCTTGTTAAAGTTTTATAACTCAATTCATAATCATACTCCATTTTGATCCAAAACCGTATACCTGAAACCCTAATTTTATGTTTTTCTTAAAACTAAATGTTATAATGGTTAAATATTGTTATAATCTATCATAACATGCTTAACTATTGTTAATATAACAACTTTAACAAGTCTTGAAGGAATTTGAACTTAAAACCCGCGCGTTTATGTTTTAAAACCTTAATATGACCCGTTTTGCTTCCTAACTTAACGAATCATTATTTTAAACTTTCATTATGTTAAATCTTCATATTTTAGCTTATACTAATAAGCTATAACCTGTAAATTATTTTTCATATTGAAAAATATCATTATTATGAATTATGGACTTGTTTTGTAAATCATTTCCATGCAAGGGGTATATACCGTAACTTTTGAAAACTTATAAGTACAAGGACTATTTTTGCCATATTTCTAAAGTTATAATTACAGGGGTCTATTATGTAACTTTTCAAAGTGCAAAGTTTACTTTGCACATCTTTTAAACTTGAAGGACCAAACTCGTAAAAGTGCAAACTCCAAGGGTATATTTTGCCATATTTCATTCTTAAGGGTGTAAAATGTAACATTTTGAAAAAGTATAAAAACATGTTCAAAACATTACAAGACATAACTTTAATTAACGCTTGTCGTGCTTATCATTTCCAGATATTGATCAAAACGCTTAAAACCGATTATATCGTATCACAAAACTAGGGAGCTTCATATTAAGATGTTTCATCTTGGTATTACTTTCTGACAGAGTTGTTGGGTTTACGAGTGCCCTAACTCCTCAAACGTTTACTGAATTACCTCTGAATTATGATGGCCTAAACGGTGATACAATACTTCATAACAATTCAATCAAAGATGATATTCATTATAATGTAAAACATATTCAATCAAACTAAGACTTGACATATTACCCCAGGTTGCGTGTGACGAAGCCGTTACTTTCATTTCATATACCTTTGCTATTACTCAGATTTCCCTATACTGTTAAGGTGAGTTCATAGCCTTGCATTTCAATCTTTTTATAAACCCGCGAGGGAGATACATGCTATAAACATGAATGCAATTATTTTTGTATGCTATCCTGATTTATTATTGCCTAAGTAACTATTTTCCTTTAAGTCCCCAATATCATGAACCATTAATTACTTTACGGAGTAAGTACGAATGGTGTGAATAGATCTATCTGGGTTGGACTCCCCGTTGGTGTACCCAGTTATACTGGTAACCAATTGCACACCATTAGAATATAACTGCGTGTGTTTTGGCAAAGGCACCTATTGGGGATATAACGTATCAAACATATCTCAAGGCTTTAGATTCATGAGCTAATGGCAATAATATTTGTTTTATAACGGGTGTATAACAACGTAACCCAATATCGAATTTGCATTCAAAATATTTAACTTAAACCTATGAATATCACTCAACCTTTGTGTTGACTTTTTAGCATGTTTTATCTTAGGTAACTAAGCAACTTATGGCACGGAGTGGCGAGGACTTGAAGATGGCAAAACTGTTATCATTCAAACTTTGTGTTTTAGATTTTGGGACCTTTCGTTTGTAAAAACTCTGATGAAATAATGAATGATAACTAAATTTTCAAAAACGACACTTTTTGATTCGTTTTCTATGATTATGACTGTTGTACCTTGAAGTAATACCCCAGATTAGCTTCTGCTGCTATATGTAAAAATAGGGGTGTTACAATAATCAATCCTAGTTAAAGTAGGATTTCATTATTTATGATAAATTTGCTAACTAGATATGCTCAGCTAAGAGCATTGTTGCAATACACATTAAAAAATAAGAATACTTTACATTTTAGGAAACTGTAAAGATGACTGTCTCCAAATAGGTATGTTGATGACTTCAAATGCCTTATAAAAGTATTGTGACTTTTCCATACTATGACACTTGCAATAATATGCAAATGTACAATATGACACTCATCATATCATTCAAATCTTTCAGAATTTGTGAATTTAAAATAAGTATTCAAAATTTTTACTTAGATGACTATTTTGTTTTCTTGCAAAGAAAGAGTTGAGAATGTTGGAAACATTAGATTTCAACTTACTAATTAGTCTTATGCATATCTGTTTTTAGTATTTGGATAATGGAACTGAAAGCAATTGTATTAAAATAATGAATTTACATACCTGGTATGATCATTTTCATTTATACTACTGTGTTCTATATTTGCATGTTTAATTCTTGAATAATTTTATTATTATAAAATTGTCCATTGTCAATTAGCAATATAGGAATATTGATAAATTAAGACAAATATGAGTGTTTGGTTATACATTTGGAATCTGTGGATTGTTCCCTCCAAACTCACATGTTATTCACAGAGGATGCATATTGGACACCCCAACCTTTAAATATTTATTTTTGGATCTTTGTCATGAGTAAAATATCAAAAATGGTTAAATAAGTCATCCTTAGACTTGAGATGCAAGCTAGTTCTGCATGTGTGGATATTACTTTTTGATTATAAGTCAAACGTTATCCTGAAAAAGGTAGTTATAAAGGCTGTTCTTGGAAGTGACGTGAAGCAGCATCCACAACACTTGTAGTCAATAAAGAATTTGTTCCTCCAATTATCTAATTGTAGTATGATACCATTGGCGCCTCTCTAGAATTAATCAAATAATTGTATGGCCGTACCCAAAGGGTAACTCAAGATGATTCTTAATTACATTTGGTGTATCTGAATTAACTTCTATAACGAGAAACAAAATAGTTAAACTATATGGAATGAGTTAGGGTCCATATCCATGGTTTAACAGTATCTGTAACAAAGGGATGATGTTAGCAAGTAATACATAACCATTGTGCTGAGAGTTTTCTTGAAACAACATCTCAAGTATTTCTAATTTATTGAAAACATACATGTTGAAAAAATTATTACAAAAATTAAAATAAAAAAATTAATTCAGAAAAGCACATATGTACCAATATGAGCCTAAAATATAAATAACACATATTGACACCCTTTCAATAATTTTATATCAACCTTAAAACACATATGCACACACCTTCAATAATTTCATATTATCCTGAAAACATATATGCACACCCCTTTAATAATTACTATTACTAATCTTTATTAAAGGGCATCACGTTGCATTAAACGTTGCATTAAATATGCGGGTTGACCCGCTAGAAAACCAAGGTTGACCCGCTGAAACCCGCCAGAAAACCCGTCTTTAACTCGATCCGGTAAAACTAAACACGTGTTCTCCTGTGTGTACACATTTGGGGTACGTGTTCATCAAACCAGATACCATTCTCCCCCAAAATAAATCCACCGTCGTCATCATCTTTCAAACTCTCACACACACGTCTCTTTAAAAACTATTTTTCCTTTTTTTAACTTAGGTTTTTGTCATAACGTTTGAAGATATTCATTAACGATTCAGATTTATATAAAAGAAATTAGGGGTCTTGAAAATTTGTTTTGATTAGTTTGAAACTTTAAATATTTAATGTTGCATATGTAGGCACCAACATCATACCTCTAAGGAATAAAGATGGTGGCTTTTATACTATTTGTAACATCAACATATACAAGTAATAACATCATATCTTAAAAGTTAAGTGGTATCCATGTTTTTGCAGATTATGTGTGATTTTTTTGAGTTATTGTTGGCTGATTTGAAACAATTTTAGAAGGAGAGTATTGTCTTGGGTTACACATAGATTAAAACTATTGATTTTTTAGTACATAGGGAACTAAAAAATCTGCTTAATAAGTTGTAATAATCGTCAAATTTGAATGAAATAAGAGTTAATTTTGTATAAAGATTTTGGTACCTTTTTGTGTTTATGAATTTTCTTTAGTGAAGCAAGATAAATATCAGCTGTTTTGAGATTGCAGAGCAATAGGTGTGCCACTCCCTTTTGAAGAAGCCTTAGCATCTAGGTACGATCTCTTCAAACCTTTATTGTCGCGTGTTCAGGATTTCCTTAAAAAGAGGCGCCCAAAGGTATTTTAAATTACTGTATAAGATAAGCTAAGGAGCAAAAATGAGATTTAACAACAAATTGGTGTTCTATTGCTTGAAATGATGACAGGGAAAGCATCAACTCAGTTAGTAGCAGGGCAAGATAGAAAAAGCATGTTTCATAATAAAACATGTCACAAGGTAAATAAGCTTCCTTAAACATCTTATTTTTGATTTTTTTTACATGTGTTTATTTACTACAATTGATGGAAGTGATATTTTCTCACATCATGTTAAAATGTTCAACGTCTTTGGCTGAAAAGCGAGCCAAAGAGCTCAAGGAAACGCGTGGATGTGCCATACTAGATAATCTGAATACGAAGTATATAATATTATTTTTCCCTTTTCTTTCACACATATACACACTGGTATTGGATACATGTTAACTGAAATTGTTCTTTTTCAAGAGCTTAATGTGTTAGAGGCTGATGTGGAAAAGCTGTTGGTCTCACTAATATTGGATAACCAAGTTCAAGGCTATATATTAATCAAGTTAATATGCTTTTGGAGTGTCGTGACATGTCAAATATGATATGAATAAACCATTTTTATTGTGAAAAATGGAATCCTTTGTTATGTATGATTCTAACTTTATGGAGTTTGTGTTGTTGCAGGTCAAAGGGAATCAACAAATATACCATTACAGTGCAATCAAGGGTGAGCATTATGTGATTTATTGTTGTATTATTAGCCTTTTGAGTACACTGATATATCCCTATAGTTACTTGGCGTCGACTATGAGAACCGGCTATAGTTTTTTTGACCTTATAACTTAATCTTGATGCTTTTATGCCCATTACTTGAAAAAACTTATTAAATAATCATATGCAAAAAGTAGCATTTAATAGCCTGATATTTTATCTATTAACGAATCCAAAAGTGGCGAGAACATGCTGTATGATGTTACTATTGGTTCTTGGAAAAATTAGTATAGTGAACGTGGCAAAGATCCTTACCATACGTTACTTGGCGATCTGCTTATTATATCAGATGGAAGCCTGAGTGTATTACTGATTTGAAGCATGCGATTATTAGAGAGAATCAAGTGTTAAGTGGAAATGTGGAATGATGGTGCTAGGGTGCAGAGTGTTAAGCAAGCATTGCAAGTAGCAGCTTTATTGCCTGTGAAGTTTCCAACATACTTAGATTTTAAACTAATTATCACTCATTTAATGCCTATTTATAAGAAATCCCCGCTAACACACCATATTAATAATGTCACAACCTTATATTTAATTGTAACCTTTGCCCTTTTATGGTCTGAATATTTCATTTATAGTCCTTTGACTATTTGACTTTGTTAGTTTATTCAGATTTTGTATCGTGTTAACGGTGGTGATTTTTGTTGAGAATTATAGTGATTTATGGTTTATTATGATTAATAATCTCTTTTGGAAGGTATTATTGTGTTATTTGTATTCCGGGTGGTTTATATCCGTGAATGTTGAGAAATGCCGAAAAACGAGTCCGACACGTCCGTTAATGTCCAAATGAGTTTTGAAGGGTTTAAAGTGTAAATATGTCGTGTAAATACTCTAGCTTAATGGAAAAGTATTTTTAAGGTGAATAAATATGCTAATTAACTTTGGGGTAAATTTTACGGTTGAGTTTTACGAGCTTTTAAGTGATTTCGACATGAAAAGAAAGACCCGAAACCCCTTGGATCCTATGTCCGGTCAAATAAGTCAATGGGAGACAACATGGAATTTTTTAGCAAGCTTGTCTAAAAATTGTACACTTGTATTCTTCCACTAGACATTTTATGCATTCCATTTTTATTTCAACAAAATAAAACACACACTTGTATGTGTGTATGTGCGTCCGACCTAAGCCACCAATAAAAACACAAATTTTTTCCAACTTTGATCAAGAACGTGATATTCTGGGTTGATACGAGTATTTGGGTATTCATTTAAACAACGTTTAGGTTGTCCGTTCGTGTCGAAATCTACATTTTGAAGACTTTCTTGTAAGTTTTTGTGAGTCCCAAACTGAACAGATCTTTATAGCCTGCTAAGGGTGATAGCCAACTTGTATAAATACATATTGACTATAAAGAAACACTGACTATGAATACTTATTGTATATGCGGAATCTACACAATAGTATTAAGAAGAATAATGAATACTAAACTTTGATTTCTATTAATCTGCTAATATGATTACAGATTACTAACTATGAGATATGATTGTATGAGATGAGATCTGTGTGTTATCAATGTGTGTCATCTCTCTAATGCCGTAGGGTTCCTTTTATAGACCAAGGATAAACCCTAACAGGCTTACAAAACGCGTAAAAGATAATACATATCTTTTCCTACAATATCTCATACATATCTCTTAAACGGTACTAACTATTTTATACTAACGGTACTAACTATCTGAGCAGTACTTAACACTTTGTACTATCAGTACTAACTATAACTAGCGGTACTAAGTATATCACTAACGGTACTAAGTTAGGAATGTATATTTCCCAACAATCTTCCCCTAAACATGATTGTTGAACTCGTTTAACTTCATGTTTCTTCAGGTTAATTCTTCTTAAGTTCTTGGAGGATGTATCCAAACACTTTGAAAAATCTTGATCTTGATCTTTAATAATCATTGACATCTTTTGCTATCCTTGTGCAACACGTCTTCAATAGCAACATCTTTTCAGCAACACAGCAACATCTTTTCAGCAACAATCCAACTAAGTTGGCTTTATAGTTTTTGGCAAACTACCAGCCAAAAACGGATTTGATTTTCCTTTACCAGTAGCCGTTTGCTATAGGATAGTCAACTCTTTATTTCAAAAATATGGTGAGTTAATTACCATACAGTTTTTGGTAAATTATCAACCAACAACGGAATTGATTTGTCTTTACCAAATACCGTTTGCTTTTGGACTAGCCAATGCTTCATTGCCATAACATGGTGCATTGATAAACCATATAGTTTTTAGCAAACTATCAGATATCAACAGATTTAAGTAGTCTTTACCAAGAACTGTTTAATCCTGGACTAGCCAACTCTTCACCATGAAGCAAGGTGAGTTGAGAACCCTACAATTTTTGGTACATTGTCAACCATAAACGGATTTGAGAAGTCTTTACCACAAGCCATTTGCTCATGGACTAGCCAGTTCTTATACCTATTAAGTATGGTGAACTGATGACCATTTGTTGTGTGGTGGTTAGCCAACACTCAAACCCTTCTCATCTCCATTTACATCATCACTCTTCATCAATCTGTTGCTTAATAAATTTGATCAAATCAAGGGCAGCAGTACTTTCTCTTTCAACCTCCAATCCAAACAAGCATTCTTCAATAATCCTTGGAAAGAGGATCCAGTCTTCAACGAACATATGGATGATTGTCCCATCCTTTAAGTTCTAGTATGTACACTCACAAGCTTTCATACATTCTCCAAGTAACAATCTCCCAATCTGGTAATCATTCTAAAAATCACTTGATCATTTTTCTTCAGTTGAGATTCCTTCATGATCTTTAAGCTCCCCAAAGAATCAACTCATTCGTCTAGTGTAATTTTCTGAGTACTGCCCATCATCAGAGTCATACAATGAAATAAATCTGGTTCTATCAAATAGATGTTAAGTAAGTACCTCCAATAGATAGTTGAATGCCCTGAAGTTCCCATTGGCTCTGTAAATAACAAGATAGTCTCCATCTAGTGATGATACCTTGTTCAATCTTGCAATGACAGATTTTCTCTCCATTATTTCACTATCTATGGTACCTTCAAATGTAACAATCTTTAGACACTTTCTGTGTTCATCATCACTATCAACATCTGGTTGAGATCTTTTCCTTTTCCTTGCAATCATCTTCATATGACCACCCTTCCTTTTCTTTCTACCCTGCTCTGTCACATTTACCTTAGCAGGTACCTTTTCTGTGTCTTCTTTCTTTAGAGTTTCTTTAGCAACCTTCTTTTTTAATCTCTTCTGTTCAAGATCTTTTGCTCCTTCATTCATCTCCTTAATCTTTCTTTCATCCTCAGTGGAACCAACAACAGTGAAACTTTCATCAAACATTTTTACTTTCTCATATAAAGCTTGTATTTCTTCAAAAGTTTTGTTCTTCAGGTCTGAGTGTTTCTTGTTTCCAACATGTTTCAAATAAGTCATCATTTGATTCCTAAGCTGAGTTCTTGTAAGAGGTCTATTCTTTATTGCAATAGCTCTTTGTTCTGCAAGAAACCCTCTTTGAGTTGCAATTGTATCATGAAGGAATTTTGCTCTCTCTTCTACGGTGAACTGCTCTCTCTCTTCATCTTGAAGTCTTAATGTTAGAAGTCTATCAGCTTCAATTCTTGCTTGAATAAAGTCATATTCATTTGAAAGGGCATCCTTTATAGCTTCTTCCTCAGCTAGCTTTTAAACTTCTTCTTCTGCTTCCTAATCTTCTTGTACCTTTCTAGCCATCTCTTCATCCCTAGGAAGTTGCTTAAATTTCTTTTCAGCTTCAGGAATACCTTCAGATTCAATATCAGACTCATCTTCCTCTTCAATTTTCTTTTTCCCTTTATCTTTTGGATCAATCTTTGGAAGAGGCTTTAATGTCAATAATGATCTGGTGGAAGTAGGCCTAGGTCTCTTAGTCTTATCTACATCCTTCAGTTCAACTCCTTTCTCCTTTTGTCTTGAAACTGCTTTGGCTTGCCTCATGTTGAGAAGAACTTGAGCAATGGTTTCATCATCTTCAAAAGTTATAGGAGTAGGTGTTGGAGTTGTTGGAGTAGCACTTCTTCCTTCAGTACCTTCATCTGGTCTATCGGTATTATCTTTTTCCTTGTCGGTACCATCTTTTTCCTTGTCGGTACTATCTTTTGATCTGTCTGTACTAACTTTTTCCTTGTCAGCACTAACTATATCTTCAGTACTAACTGCATCTTCAGCACTCTCTTTCTCTTCATACACAACATTTCTTATCCTCCCCACATCTTGAGCATTCTCAGTATCCATATAATCCAACGTATCATCAGCAAGCTCATCAAATAATGGATCTTTATGGACTGAAGGTTCAGCTTTGGCAGATTTCCTCCCCTGTTTGGATATAGAATCCTTTTGAATCCATTTTTTCTTCAAGGATTTATTTCCTGCCAATCTTTGCTTCAAGGATACACTCTTCATCCAAGCTCTGTGGTGTGTGATAACAGGTTTGGCTTTCTTCTTAAGCTTCTTGATCTGTAACCTATGTATACACAAATATACAAAGATCATACACACTTTGGAGTGTCATGCCACCTTCATTCTCTGAAAAGGATCTATCACTGGATGACTGACCTCCTTGATTCCCACCAGAATCCTCTGGATTGGAATCAGGAATAAGAGTAGTAGGTGAAGGTCTAGGTGATGGGTCAGACTGAGGCTCAACTTGAACTTCACTTGGGTGAGGAGGAGAGGGTGTAAGGTGTGGTTCAGATGGTCTTTCTGATTGTTCACCCTCATCCTCTGTTGGTTGAACCAACCTGTTAGAAAACAGAGGTGTGACTTCCCCTGAAAAATGTTTACCCTTTTTAACCATAAAGGAGAAAACTTTACTTGTCAAAGCATTAACAGGAAAATGGTCTAAGGGCACATGCACATTCTTTAGCTGTTTATCCAAAAAGACTGAAATAAAACGTGGATACATAACAAACTTTTTCTTTGCATTTAAGTGTCTAAGCATGCCATCAAAAATTAATTTAGAAAAATTATATTTCTGATTAGAGGTTAAGCAAATTACTACAGTGGCAATATTAGTGGGAATTTGATCCTAAGAGGTGCTTTTTGAACTAATACAATGATTCATTGTATGAAAAAGAAATCCCCACTAGGGTGAAAATAGAGCATTGTTAAATGTTAAAACAGTTAAATCCCCCTCATAACCCATGAGCTGAATAACATCAAATATAGCCTGATTTGGTAGAGAATCTATCCCATCGGCATCATCAAAAAGAAGATCACTTCTTATTGATGCTTCAATTATAGACACAGGCTTGCCAGCTACTTTGGCAGTAATATACCTAATATTGTTGATTATTTTGGATTTAGCAGACATCCAAAACTGTTCAACAAATGTAGTAGAGACTACTGGACTTACAGTGAGAGCATTGTGAATGGAGCTTCACGTAAGAAAGTCAATAATCTCATGAAACTCTGCATTCCTATCAGTCTTTTCCAAATATGCGACCATGTTGTGTTTAGGATACGATTCAAGAACAGCCATGATTAGAGATCGTTGGTGAGTGAGAGATTAGGGTTTGAATAAAGGAAAGTATTTGAAAGAGATTACGTGAGTGAACTATGCAATTGAGATGGGTTTATATAGGTTAAACAAACCTAAGATCAAAGAAACCATTTCAATTTACACTTTAGACCCTTGGCGGTATTTTCTTCAACGTCTCTATAGCGGTACTATCTTTGCCCAACGGTATTTACTTTGTACCGTCGGTACTAACTTTTGCCAACCAAAGAATGAACAATTTTGGCAACAGCAGTGCTTCAGTACCATCTATAGCTCTTCTCAATGACTCTCTAAAACCCAAATAACTCCATGGAAATCATCACTATGGTCAAAATTCTTCTGCACACTTAACACTTCATACAAACTATACAACAAATCATATTGCCTCCCCTTAACTAATGCAGCTTATGGATTGATCATCCCAATTGTAACAACCAAGAACTGAAACCTGCTAACATCAAATGCCTTGGTTAGAAGATTAGCTACATTGTCATCAGTGTGTATTTTCAGCACCTGGATAAGTTTCTTCTCATATGCATCCCTAATGAAGTGGTACCTAATTTCAATATGCTTTGTTTGGGAGTGATATACTGGATTCTTTACAATGCATATTGTACTTTCATTATCAATGTAGATCTTTGTGTTCATGAAATTGAACCCATAGTTTAACATTTGATTTTGAATCCATAAAACTTGCCCACTGGTATGTGTTTAATTACACATACCTTTTACCTTTAAAAACAAGCTAAAATAACCAAAAACGGACTTAAAATGCAAAATATACGCTTGTTTTGCTAATTGTATTGTGCAGGAACGGATTACTAAAAAAAGGACAAAAAACGAAGCCAAAACGACAAAACCGGACTCGGAATGGAAAAGCAAGGAAAAGACAAAGTCAAAGTCCAAGCCCAAGCCTGAAAAAGTCAACCCAAGTCAACCCCGAAGCCAAAAGTCAAGAAATATAAGTTTAGGGACTAGACTTGTAAATCCCTAAACTTATATTTATAAAAGAAATTAAGAGGAAAAGAAGAGAAGGGCCAAACTGCCAATATGCCAAAGTTATATTACAAGGGGCAAAACTGCCAAGTCTCTTAAGTAATAACCACCAAGGACGTGTGATGAAAAGGGTGTTATAACCCTTGGGGACTTGTTTTGCCAAGTCCCCAAAAGTTTTACAACACAAGGACCATGGATGCAATGAGGGTTATAACTTTGAGGGACTAGAATTGACAAAACCCCAAACCTTTCACCCAACGTTTGAATCACTGTTTATCTTCCCAAGTGATTTCCCGCCAAATCCTTATAACCCCACAACCTGCCATTGTTTGACTTCCCATAACAATCCAAACCTCTCACAATCACTCAACCCCACACCCCCACATGGATTGCCATGTTGGCAATCCAAACCCACACCAAAAAGCATCAATGGACTATAACATTCGACTTGGAGGCCAAGAAAAACCAAGGGCTGAGATTTGCTTGACTTTACACTCTCACAACAAACACAACCCTCTTGTTGTGTCTACAAAGAAGCACTTTATTGCATTCATACATGTCGAGCTTCAGTGTCATGAGCTTAGGAAAACATAATTACTTTTTATGATGTTTGCATCTGTTGCTTAATCATACACTTGGAAATCTTGCGGTCCTACTATTGATTTACATAAACCTATGAATTCACCAACTTTATGTTGACGTTTTAAGCATGTTTTCTCAGGTCAATAAGGCACGAGGTGCTCAGATACATTGGGGGTCACTTTTGGAGAAAGTCAATACTAAAGATTTGGGTCGTATTACATTTTGGGAACATTTGTTATAAACCGAAATCTTTACCTTTATTGTCGAACAATTTGAAGCCATGAGCTTATGTAATGAACAAGTATTTTGTTAATCCAATGTATCTTTTTAAAACGACACGTTTAGTGGTCGTTCTCATATCTTGTGCTATTGATCTATGAAGTAACGCCCTCGGATATTCAACATTCCGCTGCTACCCAGGTTATAGAGAACCAGGTCAAAAGTTATAGAGAACCAGGTCAAAAGTTTTGTCTGGACTATAACCATTTTCAAACACTGCAATTTCAAAGGGGGTTTGCACGGGACACATACATTACTTGTTTGCAATCTAGCATACATGCTTACATGACATACACTGTTTTAGCATTAGTAGTTTACTAAGTGATTGCAAGATTGATATACGCGTATATAAATTATACTATGTATATTACTATAAGAGTCTTATAAGTAATACTTATATAAGTTATTTTGTTTTTACAGCAGTCATGTCTTCTGCATCATCTGCGGTTACCTACACTTCTGTCTACACCGACTCCGAGCCAGGGAGGGTATTTTGGGGAGCCGATGAGGAGATATCTGATGGAGGTTCTCCACGAGTCATCGTATTAGGATACGATGGACTCCCTATGCAGCCGGTAGCCCCACCATCATCGGATTACATACTAGGCCCCGAGGAGCCACAAACACCACCAGTACCACAAGATGAGGATGAGCGTGAGCCTATGTTCATACAGCCACATGAGCCTGACTACGTGGCAGAGCCTATATACCCTGAGTATATACCATTGAAGGATGAGCATGAGTTTCCGGTTAAGAAGCAGCCATCTCCTGTTGATTCACCTACTGCTGAGTCACCAAGATATGTTGTTGAGTCGGATCCAGAAGAGGATCCAGAGGAGTATGAGGATGATGAGACTGAGGATGGTCCGGTTGACTATCCATGGACGGGGGAGATGATGGAGATGATGATGATGGCAATTCATCTGGGGATGACGCTGATGATGAGGAGGAGGAGGAGGAGGAGTTTCCCTACCTGAGGGAACATAGCCTGTTATACCACCACTCTCTACTGACATTACTACCACTGGAGCTAGGATTATTGTCCGCCTCAGGATTCATATCATCCTTTTTTCCAACCAGAGAGCCAAGAGGTTGAGAAGACTTCTAGCCATACCTACTCACGCACCATCACCACCTTATCTCATCTCACTATCACCACCCTCTGCAGAGGAGCGCCTTGCTAGATGCACAGCTCCATCTGCACATTCATCACCACCACCTATACCATCACCATTACTACCATCATCTGGGTGTCCAACCCAAATACAGACACTCAGGATAGCCTCCACTCAGGCCCTTATTAACGCGGTTACTGCCACATTACCATCACCTCCACTACCACCATCTCTATACAGACCACCACTTGTTGACCGTAGGGATGATGTCTTAGTCCCGAGCACCACCTAGCACAAGAGGTTGTTCGTGTTTGCTTTAGCTCCAGGTAATAAGAGGCCCGGGAGAGTTCTACTGCTAGACCCACCAGAGGTCGAGGGATAGACTATGGGTTTGTCAGCACTTTAGATGCTGAAGAGATATGATGAGGGATTAGAGAGGTTGGGTATGGTATTAAGGATACTTGGGTGGATCCGGCAGAGGCAGTTCCTGAGATAGCACCTATGACCGTGGGAGAGGTCAATACTAGGGTTATAAAGCTTGCTGAGCTCCATGAGCATGATACACAGGACTTATATGCTCTACTAGAGGATGCTCAGGATGGTAGGACTCGCATATCACAGCGGGTCGACATGGACTCGTAGCGGGTCGATTACTTATGGGAGATAGGATAACTCTCCAGGAGACAGTATGGATTGTGGAGGAGGAGGCCTATGCTTCCCGAGAGGCTTGGGCTCACTCGATAGGATTGAGTCAGGCGGTCCATCATGAGCTTCAGACCCACCGTGATCATGTGTATGCACACGAGTCTCAGCTCCATGCACATCAGACACAGCTACAGCTGCAGGGTACTCTTATTCAGACACAGCACCAGGTACATGAGACTCGCTCCCAGATGCAGCAGGCTGAGATGGCAAGAGCCTTCAAGATACTGGAACCGTCAAAACATAAGGGACAGATGGGTAGAGATTGTCTCCGAGTGATAGGGAAAGAAAAAAACCCCATGAGACGAGAGATGGGTGACATGCAGGCCGAGTTGTTAGCACTGCGAGGGCAGCAGAGAGCTAGACAGCCAGCACCAGATGCTAGAGTTCCAGATCACCAGGATGCTTCTAGGGATGCTGATAGTCACATTTAGTGGTCTATGTCATTTTATTTTGATAGGCTGTTGTTCAGGCATGTTAAGTATTAGGGGTTTTCCCCGCTAGCATAGCCTTAGATCTTTGTATTGTATTTTGTGTACCAAAAACTATTTCATGTAAAATTTTCCAAGTTATGAATGAAATAGATGTGTTATGTTATACTATATACCTCTCTTGTGTTGTTGTCTCATCTATAAATTATTGTATATCTTGTCATGATTATGACCTCACATTTTGTCTCTTGTGATTTAGACGAATCATGGCACCTGTGACAAGACGAGGACCAAATACCTCACCTAACAACACCAACCCAAACAACATGACTCCAGAATCCGTTCAAGCTATGATTGATCAAGCTATTCAGCGAAACTCCACCAATGAAGATGGAAGCCACAGTTCGTATGAGGATAACCGAAGGAATGTGCAAACTGCGCGCCCTTGTTTCTACGTTGACTTCATGAAATGCCAACCTTTCAACTTCAAAAGGACTGAAGGCGTAGTTGGTTTAACCAGGTGGATTGAAAAGATGGAGTCAGTCTTCAATATCAGTGGTTGTGCTATTGAAAATCTTTGCCACCTGCACTCTGTTAGGTGCTGCTTTAACTTGGTGGAATGGTCAGATAAGAACCTTAGGTCTTGATTCATATTCAATGACTTGGGAAGGACTCAAAAAGAAGATAACGGACAAGTATTGTCCACAAGGTGAAATCAAGAAACTAGAAATCAAGTTGTGGAACCTAAAGGTCAATGGGAACGATGTTCCAACGTACACTGAACGTTTCCAAGATCTGACCCCTGATATGCACCAAGTTTGTTGCTAATGAAACTAAGAAGGTCGACAAGTACATCAGTGGACTTCCTGATAACATTTATGGAAATGTCAAGTCTGCCAGACCCAAGACGTTGTATGAGACTATTGAGTTGGCCAACGACTTGATGGATCAGAAACTCCGTGCCTATGTGGAAAGGCAAACTGACAACAAAAGGAAGGCTGATGACTCATTCAGAAACAACCATGGTCATCAACAACAACCCTTCAAGAGACAGAATGTCGCCAAGGTCTACAATATAGGGTCGGTTAAAAAGAAGCTATACGGTGGATCTTTACCCAAGTGCACCAAGTGCCATTTTCATCACAATGGCCCGTGTACTTAGAAGTGCCACAAGTGTAACAAGGTAGGGCACTTTGCCCGTGACTGCAGGAGTTCTGGCAACACAAATGTTGCTAATACTCAGAAGGGCAATGGGGAAAATCCCAAGGGGAATGGTTGTTTTGAATGTGGAGCTCCAGGACATTTCAAGAGAGATTGTCCAAAGTTGAAGAATAAGGATGGGGGAAATGGGAGTGCACAAGGCTGGGTGTACACAGTTGGGAATGTAGAGAAGAAAGGGAATGCATCGAGGGACCCGGACTCCAATGTCGTCACAGGTACGTTCCTCTTAAACAACCGCTATGCGTCTATCTTATTTGACACTGGTGCCGATAAAAGCTTTATATCTTCTGCGTTTAGTTCCCTGATTGACATCACCCAAACTCCATTAGAAAATAGTTATGATGTGGAATTAGCTGACGGGAAAATAAGTCCAGTGGTAGGACACATGATGCAGTTATGCACTTTAAAAAAACTTCTTAAACCATCCGTTCAACATAGATCTAATGCCCATAGAACTGGGTAGTTTCGACGTTATTATCGGCATGGATTGGTTAAGAAGGTGTCACGCCGTGATCGTGTGTGATGAGAAACTTGTTAGAATCCCCTATGGGAATGAAACCTTGATTTTTTGTGGTAACGAAAGTAACGACGGGAGAGAATCTCGGTTGGCCATTATCTCATGTTCAAAGGCTCAAGAGTACACAGCAAAAGGATGTCAAACCTTTTTGGCACAGATATCTGCCAAGAAAGGGGAGGACAATTCTGAAGGAAAGCAACTTAAGGATGTACCAATCGTCCGAGATTTTCCTGAAGTGTTTCCAGAGGACTTGTCGGGTCTTCCTCCAACTCGACCGGTGGAATTCCAGATCGACTAAATTCCAGGAGCCGCACCCGTAGCTCGAGCACCGTATCGACTGGCACCGTCCAAAATGGAGGAATTGTCAGAAAAACTACAAGAGCTTTCCGACAAAGGATTCATAAGGCCTAGTTCCTCACCTTGGGGAGCCCCGGTCTTGTTTGTCAAAAAGAAGGATGGGTCATTCAGGATGTGCATCGACTACCGTGAGTTAAATAAACTGACAGTGAAGAATCGTTATCCACTCCCGAGGATCGACGATTTATTTGATCAACTCCAAGGATCCAGTATTTATTCGAAGATAGATCTGAGATCAGGATATCACCAGCTTAGGGTACGAGAACAAGACATTCCAAAGACGGCATTCCGAACTCGGTATGGTCATTACGAGTTCCAGGTTATGCCATTCGGACTGACAAACGCACCTGCGGTATTCATGGACCTCATGAACCGAGTATGCAAGCCTTACTTGGATAAGTTCGTAATTGTCTTCATCGATGACATACTTATTTATTCAAAGGACGAGAAAGAGCATGAAGAACATCTCAAGGCCATTTTGGAATTGCTTAAGAAAGAGAAGTTGTATGCCAAGTTTTCAAAATGTGAATTTTGGATTCCGAAGGTATAATTTCTCGGACATGTCATTGATAGCAGAGGCATACATGTGGATCCAGCCAAGATAGAATCTATCAAAGATTGGGCATCTCCTAAGACACCAACGGAGATCCGTCAATTTTTAGGTCTTGCCGGTTACTATCGAAGGTTCATCGAAGGATTTTCGAAGATTGCTAAATCAATGACGAAACTTACTCAGAAAGGAATCAAGTTTGACTAGGGAGAAAAGGAAGAGAACGTATTTCAGTTGATAAAGCAGAAGTTGTGTAGTGAGCCAATTCTGGCTTTACCTGAAGGAAGCGAAGACTTTGTGGTCTATTATGATGCTTCACACAAGGGCTTAGGCGCTGTGTTGTTGCAGAGAGAGAAGGTGATTGCCTATGCTTCTCGACAGTTAAAAGTTCATGAGAAGAACTACACCACTCATGATTTAGAACTTAGATCGGTGATATTTGCTCTAAAGATACGGAGACACTATCTATATGGAACCAGATGCACTATGTTCACCGACCATAAAAGCCTACAACATATTCTCGATCAAAAGGAGCTTAACAGGCAACGCCGTTGGCTAGAATTGCTGAGTGATTACGATTGTGACATTCGTTATCACCTGGGGAAGGCAAACGTAGTGGCTGATGCATTGAGCCGTAAGGAACGGATTGAGCATTGGGTTCGACCTTAGTTATGACTATTGGCTTGGATCTTCCCAAACGAATACTAGAAGCTCATATCGAAGCCCTGAAACCAGAGAATCTTGAGAATGAAGATGTAGGCGGTATGATCAGAAAGGATATACCCAAAGAAAAGTTGGAACCACGCGCCGATGGAACCTTATGTTTACACGGCAGGAGTTGGTTACCTTGCTATGGAGACTTAAGATATGTGATTATGCACGAATCCCACAAGTCAAATACTCTATCCTCCGGTCTGAAAAGAGTACCAAGATGTGAAGAGACTATATTTGTGGCCAAACATGAAGGCTGACATCGCCACCTATGTTAGCAAGTATTTGACGTGTGCAAGGGTCAAGGCCGAACACTAAAGGCCATCAGGACTATTAGTACAACCGGTAATACCCGAGTGGAAGTGGGATAATATCACGATGGACACTATCCCCAAACTTCCTAAGTCGTCACACGGTTTCGACACCATCTGGGTGATTATGGATCGACTTACAAAATCTGTTCACTTCTTGCCAATAAGGGAGAATGATCCATTGGACAAGTTAGCAAGGTTGTACCTGAACAAGATAGTAGCAAGGCACGGAATACCCGTTTCAATCATTTGTGATCGTGATGGGAGATTCACATCAAATTTCTGGAAATCATTTCAGAAAGCTTTGGGTACAGACATAAGTATGAGCACTGCGTATCATCCGAAAACTGACGGCCAGCGTGAGAGGACTATTCAAACTCTCGAGTACATGCTACGTGCTTGCTTGATCGATTTTGGCAAGGGCTGGGTTAAACATTTTCCATTAGCCAAATTTTCGTATAACAACAGTTATCACGCTAGCATAAAGGCCGCACCCTATTAGGTACTTTATGGCTGAAAATGTCGATCACCTGTGTGCTGGGCTGAAGTTGGAGAAGCCCAACTGACTGGTCTGGAATTGATCCAAGAAACAACGGAAAAAATCGTCCTGATCAAGCAAAGAATTCAAGCTGCCCAAGATCGACAAAAGAGCTACGCTAATTTGAAGCGAAAGCCGATGGAGTTCAAAGTTGAGGATAGGGTTATGCTCAAGGTCTCACCTTGGAAAGGGGTTGTACAATTCGGTAAGCGGGGTAAGTTGAACCCGAGTTATGTCAGACCTTTCAAGGTGTTAGCTAAAGTGGGGAAAGTTGCCTACAGGCTGGAACTTCCTCAAGAGTTGACCAGAGTTCATCATACTTTCCATGTGTCTAATCTAAAGAAATGTTACGCTGACGAACCATTAGTCATGCCGTTAGAAGGAATTCACGTCGACGATAAACTCCAGTTTTTGGAAGAGCCCGTTGAAATCATGGAACAGGAGATCAAACGATTGAAACGAAGCCGGATACCATTGGTTAAGGTTTGTTGTAACTCTAGGAGAGGTCCTGAGTTCACTTGGGAACGTGAAGATTCGTTCAAACAAAAATACCCATAACTTTTCACAAATCGAGTTTCATCGTCCACTACAAGGTCTTAAGCTTTGAGGACAAAGATCTTTTAACGGGTGGAGACTATAACATTTCTCAAATTCAGGTCATTTTATGACTCCTATTATTCGTCACTATTTATTTTGGTCTGATACGCGTTTACTTTAATTTAACTTTTAAGCTAAATCGCGTAGACTCGAAATAATCATTTAACGTAAACGGTCACCAAGTAAATTAAGGTTTACGTCAAACAAGTGTCATATAATTATTAAGAAGATAATTATTGACTTTGCGTATTTTAATTTTATTGGTCACATAAAAGGCTTACGTTTCGCAATAAAATACATTTAGACACACCCCGGAAAAACCTAGACTTACCTAGACTCAAACCAATATCCACTTTTAAACGTTAAACACAAAATTTTATCAAATCTTGTGTTAATAACCCACTAGGGCCGGTTATGAGAACTAAAGCAACTAGGAAAATCCTTAAAACTTCCTAAGTA